>CM073469.1:59286917-59544417 GCA_037074535.1 Gleditsia sinensis | reverse complement strand
AGAAATTATAATTAATTTAATTTAATGTAATACATATAATTAAAAGATTAAATTAATATTTTAAAAAATTTCAAATAAGAAAAAATAGTGTAATTTTAAAAAAATACCTTAAAAGATTATCAATATAAATTTTAAAAAAAAATGTGAATTTTTTTTAAATTTATAAAGAAAACATAATTTATTTTAAAATTAACATTGATATAAAGAAAACATGAATGCATTATCTTTTTTCTTTCGTTTTTTTAACTTCAATGTATTATCAGAGGACAAAAAATACTAAGTGGGTATGCTTTTTTAACATAAGCATAAAAAATTCTGCATATTTTTATCCTTTCCCCCCACCTTAAAAACATCTAAAAAAGTTCCCCCCATTTTATTTTTTTCTGGCCGTGTAAACTTTTCCTTCCAAGCCAAATCTGCAAATCATCATGTCCTAGCCCCAAGTTGCCCTGCTCTCCACTTCAAATCGGTTCAAGCTCGGTCTGCGGCTTCCGGTGACAGGGGATCTTCCTCCTGCGCCGCGAGATAGCACTCCTGCGAGAGCTTGTTGGCTTCTTCCCGCGAGACAGCTCCACTATGAGACAGCTCCGTTTGTGTTCGTCTTGCCTTTGCTGCGAGACCGCGAGATTGCATTTGCCGCCGGCCACCGTTCGTCTTCGTCTTGTCAATTGAAGAAGGGTTCGAACCAGGGTTATAGAGGGGTAGAAATAAGAGTAAAAGGGAGCCAAGAGAGATAGAGGGAGAGACGACTATGGGTGTTTTTCTGTCAATTCGATTCTACTTTCTCTTGGTATGAATCAGAAGCTGTTCATCGGGGAAGAAGGTGCCCTCAATGTCCAAAAATGCTTCCAGAATAATGGGTCCACTCTCAATGAAGCTGTGTGGGTTAAGGGTTGTGGGTCACTACGAGAAAAGATCAAAAGAGAGGAACCTTTGAGCCTCTTCATATTAACCTTTGAACCTCTTTCGGCTTATGACCCATTTTTGTTCTTGACATGTATAATATTACTTATTCAGATTGTTTCAATTATGGATTCTAAATGTATCAGTGTTGGGTTCTGGTTTATGAGTTTATCTCTTCCTTTGTCCCGTTCTTCTGTTTCTTTGCTTTTGTCTTATACTCCATGTTTATTATAGGTGGATTTGTTTTGCTACCATGGCAAACTGCATGATAACACTTTGGCCAATGTACATTTTAAGTGTTCCTTGCAAGTTTAGGAATGTTCAATGCATTCCTCATTTGCTTGTACAGGGTAACTGGTGAGGAAAAGGGGATATTTTCTGTAGTGTAGGAAGAAAAGAATGTCACTTTCATCTCAAAACTTAATACAGTATTACAGTTGACAGTGTTGGTGAAGGAGTGTCTTCCTTGGAGAAATGTTTGGCAAGTTTTGTTTTTCTAAAGGTATCATCACTTTTGTGCATCTGCTTTGCCTTCATTCTGATAACAGATTAGGCAGGAAAAAATTGTTAATCTGGATTATTTTTTGTAAGGGAACAATTGACCATCAGCCAACCTAATAATGCTTATAGGATTTTGTCTTCCCTTTATTTTGTCTTAGATTATATTTCATTGGTTGTTGATCCACATGCTTCAGAAAGCAGAAAATGGCATGCAACTGTTGGAGCTTGGAGGCAGTTCCAAGTTGTTTGAGGAGTTTAGTTTCATTGAAGTGGATCAGATGAACAATATATGTTGACGATCATGCCATGAGTCGACTAAAACATAATTTTCTCACAAACTTCTTTTTTAGGTCTCAATTTTTCTATCTTTTGTTTCATTGAGCATTTTCCCCAGATTTATTGATGTGATGAACCAATTGATCAAAAGGTTTAATTGTGCTTGTAATAAGAACAGGAGTTGTTAGGCAATAATCAATATTTTGTGGAGAGAGCTCATGTGGACATTATTTGTGAGCATTTCCATTGTTCGGTGGAAAGAAATTAAGTGTTATTTTAGTGTGTTGAACACAATTACTCTTTTGTAGAGAAGAGGAATCTTTGTGACACCGGGAATATATACCATGTCTAGTTCTTTTCATTCTCTCAATGGCTGATTAAAATTTTATTGTTCCTTAGTTATATTGGTGCTACTATCTTTTAACTAAAGATACTGATCTTCTTTGTTTTATTTCTTTCGCTTCTATATTATTCTTTTGTATTTATTTCTCCTGAATTTGTCAGCTATTTAGGTGCTGACGTATTAAATGTTGACTGGTTGGAGTCTTTTATGGGCAGGACAAGAAGATACTCAATTCCACTGAGTGCTTGATTGCTTTTGCTATACTCCATCAGGCTTATTCAGCCCAGAACTCAGCTTCAAATCCCTTCATTAACTTTATCATAAATGTAAGCAAATTATTTCATTTTTGTCATACCCAAAGTTGTTTATTATCTTTCTTGTAGGATTTATTGAACAAGAGAACTAGTTTACTAAAAGATTTTCTTATTCATAAAATCTGATTTTAATTCCTCATTAGTGCTTAATTAAGTTAACCAACTTTTGTTTGTATGATAATTCATAATAACAAAAATAGATATAGAGTTTGAATATATTTTAAATTTTTATAGATATTCAGTTTGTAAATTCAATAATGCTATTGGGTTTTGCCTGATGCGGCAGGCCATCATACTGGATTTTCTTGATTCTTGATAATGTCTTGCAGCAGGTTACAAGTCTGGTAGATAGCAACTCACCACCAGGCATGCAGCTGATTAAGCAGCTCTCATAAAATTACTAATTAGCTGTGTTTCACAATGTTGATATGAGTTGTACATTCATCTATTATGATGAAAACTAGGTTTTAAGCTCGAATTTTAAGATTTTTCATTTTATAATATTTTAGTAGTAAAAATTAAAACTGATATAGCATATGCAAATACATGCTTAAATTAATTTATTTTATAAATTTTAAATATTGGTGTTTTAATTATGACCTTATGCTCCTCTAACACCTTTTGTGTTTATGCATTCCTTCAAAGTCTTCACTTCATGATTCTAGTTTATAAATTCCTGGTTGTCTGAGATATTGGTCAAGTCTTAATTGACTCTTAATTGCTCCACTAAGGTTTACATATTAGTGAACGTAAAAAATCTTGTCACATGGACCTTTAATTTATAATTTCAATTTGGCTTCTCTTTAATTATGTGAAATTCTTGATACTTTGAGCTGAAGCAATTATGTGAAATTAATACTAAGCACATGATATTACATAATCTGTGACAATATGCATGTGTATATTTTATTTGATCAGTTGTTGTGGGTGCTTCTCTTGTATCCTTTGTAATGTAATTTTATTATGTGACTGTTGAGATAAAGATAAGTTCTAATTAAACAAGCTGCCTGTGATGATGAAGCTGAAAAATTTGAGAGGGCGTTTATTGTCTAGCTGCTAGGCATTGATGGCTTGAACAATGGCAGAGAGGTTATATTATTTGTGAATTTCTTACACACTTTAGTGATATAAATTTTACTGAGATTAGCAATTTTGTACTTGCGGACACTTAGAAAGATTTTTGGTCATTCTGGGCCATTTGTTCTGAACTTGGAAAAATTGGCTGCAAAATTTGGTCAGATGATTTGACTTGCATCACTTAAAAACTTAGGTTTACTTGAATCTACTGACCTTGATCAGTTATACTAATTGCTTGCTAACTTGTATTACTTTTAAGTGTGGAAAGTGATACATGTGCCTTAATTCTACATTACTTCAAATGCTTGATGAATAATTAGATGGTGGTGGTTTTGTCCAAGATTTAAATGATGTATGCTTGTATGAGGATGAAGAATTAAGAAATGGAGGGTTGTTAACCAAAAAATTGATTTCTATTCACATTATGCCTTTGATGTTGGTATTGGTTCAATATATTATTATAATTTGTGCTATATTGAATTAAGATGTTTCTCTATGCCTAAAAATAGGATGGAAGTTCCTGAACATCGTAAGTGGATGGATAATAGGGTGGGTCCTGATAAGAGATCAGTTACAGATGAGTTTATGGCAGGAGTTGTTGAGTTTATAGAGTTTTCTTGTAGTCAAGATCATTTTAAAAGTGTAGGAAAGTTGAGGTGTCCTTGTAAAAAATGCAAGTGTCAGAAGTATTGTTCAGTTGATGAAGTGAAAACCCATCTTTGTATGAAGGGATTTATGAGTAATTATTATTATTGGACCAACCATGATGAACCAAGACCTCTCTTTCCACCAGTGGTTTCAAGAAACTCATATTATGGAAGTAGTGACTTTCAGGCATGCTTTAATTATCAGGAACAGATGGTAATGGATGCTGCTGGACCATCTATTGGTAATTATATAGAGCAACAAGGTTTTGCTCATTGTGAACAGAGGGATGAAGATCCTAACCCGGAAGCCAAATTTTTTTTTAATATGTTAGAAGCTGCGCATGCTCCTTTGTATGACGGTTGTCAAAATTATTCTGAATTGTCAGCTGCAGTGGAAGCTTTGGATATCAAGTCGGATTTCAATATTTTTGAGAATTGTTTCAATCGGTGGGTACAATTTATGGGAAATGCATTGCCAAATGAAAATCGTATGCCTAAAAACCTCTACCGTGCAAAGAAATCAGTGGAGCAATTAGGATTGGGTTGTATAAAAATTCACTGTTGTCGAAACGGATGCATGATTTATTATAGTCCTCTTGATTTAGAGCTTCGTCATTGTAAATTTTGTGGTGAAGAGCGTTACAAAAGAGTCATCAAAAATGGTAAAGTAAAAGAGCTTCCAGTGAAAAAAATGTGGTATTTTCCACTTATTCCAAGGCTGCAAAGACTTTATTCGTCAATGCAAACTGCAAGTCAAATGAGATGGCATCGAGAAACTGTGAGAGCAACAGGCTCTTTGTCTCATCCATCTGATGGCGAAGCCTGGAAAAAATTCGATGAAAAATATCCTGAATTTGCAATGGACCCTCAAAATGTGAGGTTAGGTTTGTGCGCTGATGGATTTGCTCCATTTGATAAAACAGGTCGGACTTATTCATGTTGGCCAGTTATTGTTACCCCTTACAATCTTCCCCCTTGGATGTGTATGAGGAGAGAGTTCTTATTCTTAACCATTATAATTCCTGGTCCTTCCAATCCAAAGAATAGAATTGATGTGTATTTGCAACCACTTATAGATGACCTCAAACTTTTATGGAATACTGATGTCACGACTTATGATGTCTCACTAAAACAGAACTTCAACATGAAAGCTTGTTTGTTGTGGACCATCAATGACTTTCCTGCATATGGGATGCTTTCAGGTTGGATAACAATGGGAAAACTTGCTTGTCCAATATGTATGGAGTGTTCAAAGGCATTTACCCTTCGACATAGTCGGAAGACGTCTTTCTTTGATTGTCATCGACAATTCTTGCCACTTGATCATAGTTACAGAAGGAATAAGAATGCTTTTCGGAAGAGACATACTGAAACATCTTTACCTCCGCCTCGATTAACAGGTGAAGAAGTGTTGGAAAGGGTTAGACATATGCCTAGCATAACTAAAGAGACATATGATAACATCCCAGGGTATGGAGTTATTCACAACTGGACGAAGCAATCTATATTTTAGGAGTTACCATATTGGAAAACAAATCTTCTTCCACACAATCTAGATGTTATGCATATTGAGAGAAATGTCTTCTTGAATATTTTATACACAGTGATGGACACTAAGGGCCCGTTTGGACCACCTGATAAGGGCAGCAGGATAGGATATATTATCCTATCCTGTTCTTATCTCCTGTTTGATGTAATACACGATAGGATACAATTTTTTTCTAACCTATCCTATCCTCCCGTTTAGTTGAAATTGGTAACCCACCTCTATAGCTGGGTTACAGAAGACAGGATAGCATAAATCTCCCCCGAAACTCACCCCCCGAAATCACCCCTCCCTCCCCGAAAATCACCCAAAATCCCCTCCCTCCCCCCCGGCGAAAATCACCCCTCCCACGGCCAGCCACCCTTCTCTCTCGGTCGGAAGATAGAACGTGGGAGCAGAAACTCCAAGCCCTAACCCACATCCTAACTAGCCCCACAACCACACCAACCCTCCACTCCCAATTTTTCATCTCCTACCAAATTCCCTGCTACCTTAAATGGGATTACCCACCCATCCTCTGCTCTAAACCCTCCCTTCTTACAAGATGGAGCCTGTCTCTTTTCCTCCGAAGGGTCTTCAGATTCGGACCTCCTCGAACCTCATGGAGGTCCAAGTGCCCATTTCAGCAACCTCCACCATTGATTCTTGCGAAGGGAGTGGAAGAAGCACAGTGGGGAGAAGAACAGAGGAGGGCATATGTAAGGAAGAGAGGAGCTAGGAAACGCCTGGAGACAAATGTTACCCAATCTCTTCTTGTTGTCACTTCTGCTTTGGGATCCATTTCGTTCTACAAATTGACCCCATTTTCTCCATTTTAGATTTCGATGTTACTGCAAAATAAAGCAATATTGAAATCCATACACAAAAATGGATTTTGGTTTGTGGAGTTGCTCGCTGTCTTCAATCCTCTTAACAAAAAAGAATATTAATTGTATGAAATATTTGGTCCAGCTGCATATATGAAAAAAATTAAACCATCATGTAATGTGAATCTCTTAATAATTTGGGTTTTGTAATAAGAGATTTCTTAATTTTACTATAAAAAGAATAGTTAAAAGAAAGTTAATTATGTCGGGGAAGATAAAAAGTATTTGCTTTAGGCGAACCATCTTATTTGCCTTTTCATAGTCACAAATATATAAAATATTCATACCAAATTAAGTATTCCTAAATCAGTAAATTGTAAAATTTTAGCCTACGGAATTTAAATCATTTATGAATAAAAGTTTAGCTAAAAAAGTAATACTATTTTACTGAAGTTTTGTAATGTGAATTTCTTGATAATAAATTTCTTCTAGGGAATGACAAATGGAACCTTTTTCTTTTCGTCAATTCATGCTATGAATAAGGTGGGAGGTATAAAATCAAAATTATTGTATCCTCAAATGCATCCCTCTAATTAGGAGTCAAACAATAAGAAGGCTTTGAAATTGAAAGTGAATGCTACTTTGCTTTTGGTTCCCATTTGGACTTTTGTTCTTTGGTTCCTCTTCCCTACCTTGTCCCTCACCCTTCTTTTCTTCTTAGTTCTTTTTTGAATTTTTCATTCTTTCGGAAAGAAAGCCAAAGTGATAGATTTGCCAATCTCATAATCAATTTCACTCCACCCAAGAAAAACAAAAAGTTAAGAAAAGAACAAATCAAGGCACAGAATAATAAAAAAAAAGTTTTTTGATAAATAAATAGAGAGATAAATAAAAAATAAAAACAAATAAATTTTTATTAATATTATACATATTATTTTTTTAATTATATATATATATATATATATATATTTATTTATATCGTAATCAAAATAATTGTATTGAAATTGAATTTAAATAAATATATATATAATTTTAATAAAAGGGTAGTTTTGTCATTTTATTTTATTTTTATCATATCTTATCATTATCTGATTTATTTCAAACACAAAATAGGATAGTTCTTATCCTATCCTGTTACACATCAAACACAGGATAGGATAAAAGTTATCCTGCTCTTATCCTATCCTATCATATCTTATCCTGCTATCCTATCATATCCTATCATATCCTGTTTTCCAAACGAGCCCTAAAGGTAAGACAAAAGACAATTTTAATGCAAGGCTCGACTTGGCGGAAATTTATAGACGGAATGAATTAGAGCTGCAAGATGGAAGAGATGGCAAGCTAATTAAACCCAAAGAAAAATACACATTAACTAAGTAACAAAGATTAGCTGTGTGTGAATGGGTCAAAAAATTGAAACTGCCAGACGGATATGCCTCTACATTATCAAGGTGTGTTGACATGAGAGAAGCAAAGTTGTTTGGCCTGAAAAGTCATGATTGTCATGTGTTTATGCAACGCTTGCTCCCAATTGCATTCAAAGTATTGCCAAAGCCTATTTGAAACGCACTCACAGAATTTAGTCAGTTCTTTCGAGAATTGACTTCCCCATTGTTGCGAGAGGATACTTTACATGTGATGGAGCAAAATATTCCAATCATTCTTTGTAAATTAGAACAAATTTTTCCTCCAAGTTTTTTTGACTCAATGGAACACCTTCCAATTCATTTGCCATACGAAGCAACGGTTGGAGGTCCAGTGCAATATCGATGGATGTATCCATTTGAAAGGTAGAGTTACGTCTCCATTTTGTTTTTTTTTAAATTATGGAATCGTATTCGTAGTACTAAATGTATCAATTAACTGTATTAGGTTTATTCGCACACTAAAAGACAAGGTGAAGAACACAGCTGCAGTTGAAGGATCAATTTGTGAAGCTTATTTGGTAGAAGAGACCTCTACATTTGCATCCTACTATTATCCACCTGATGTTCCATGTAGAAGGACTCAAGTACCACGAAATGATGATGGAGGTCAAGGTTCTTCAAATAGGCCACCGCTTTCTATCTTTAATTATCTTGGCCGTCCAACCGGAAGATGCATATCCTTCATGTTAGAAGAAAGGGACTTGCAAATCATACATTTATATGTTCTTCTAAATTGTCCTGAAGTGGAGCCATTTTTAACGTAAGTGTATAAAATGCTCATTTAAGTGTTACATATATATATATATATATATATATATATATATATATATATATATATATCACTATAAATTGTTCTAACATCTTTTCTAAATGTAGCACATATACTAATATGTTACAAGATTGTGGGATGAGTGACTCGGAAGTGGACAGACAAATCTCCACAATGTTTCCTATTTGGTTTAAAGAATACGTATGTTGCACGAATTCTCCTTAATTTCTTATTTTCTAATATTTTGCTTCTTATGTGAGACTAACTTAAATATTTGATGACTAGGTGTTAAATAATAATGTTGAAGATGCCTTTCTAAAGAGTTTGGCATGGGGTCCTCAAAGAAAAGCCAACAAATGGCCATCATATTATGTAAATGGTTATAAATTTAATACAAAAGATCATGGCCAAGGTATGGGTACAACAAATTTTGGTGTATGTTGTCCAGGTGGTACGGATGAAACAACAGAAAATAATTATTATGGGGTTTTAACAGACATTATTGAAGTATACTATACAGGATGGCATATAAAGGTGTTAGTTCTATTCAAATGTGATTGGTTTGATCCCACCTTAAATCATGGAACAAAGGTAGATAACTATGGGATTGTTGAGGTTAGAACATCCAGGAGATATAAAAATTATGACCCTTTTATATTTGCACAACAAGCAATGCAAGTATATTATACACAATATCCTGAAGGGCAACGTGATTGGTTAGTAGTGATCAAAACTAAGGCACGAAACACAATACAAACTGCAATAGAAACTAAAATGTCTGAAAATGATGCTCCATACCAAGAAGAGTCATCAATGCAATCGCCTGTAATAGTTGCAAATGACAATCTCGAGTAGAGTCTTGTTGATATTGAAGGCCCTGTGGATGAAGTATATGGTTCTTCTTTGAACCTACATGAAGTAGATGTGGATGAAGAAGATACTGAGGAAGAAGGAGAATGGGAAGATGAAGAAGAAGAGGAAGAAGACGAGGAAGAGAATGATAATGATGAAGATGTTTAGGTATTGTTAGGTTTCATTTTACTAAGTGTATTATGTAGATCATATATTATGTATTTTTGAAGTAGATTATAAATCTATGGTAGTATGGTTATGAGTTTCATTATCATTGTCTTTTGTAATTATTTTTATTTTTTATTATTGTCATTAAATTTTATTGAAATAGATGATTATGATTATCTTTTTGTCTATAGATGACAGGTAGAGGAAGGGGTAGAGTTAGAGGCCGGGGACTGGTTATCTCTCAGCCATATACACAGCCAGACACATCACCTGTTGCTGACATAGCTCACCTTGACCAGATCCACACTGGACATACACCTACTTTATCTCCCTTTTCCCAGACTTGTCATACTTCTACTCCATCTTCCCATTCACAAGCATCTCATTCTAGTGCCTCATCTCCTCATCTTTCTAGTACAGTTGCCCTTACCTTACCTACACATACTATATGTGTCCCATCTCCTAATCAATCTGCATGTCCAAATGTTGAGCCAGTTCCTTTCACACACACTATTCAGTGGGGAACAAGGGAAATAGATGGTCGAATTTGGATTAGATCTGCACCCGGGAACACGTAAGTAATATGTGTGTGTGTGTGTTTTTTTTGTCAGTATATTTATTTAAATTAATATCTATACTTTCAGGTTTTATCTTGACATCTTGACAAGAGGTGTCATCACAACAATTTTCAAGAAAAAATTTGAAGGTGCTTGGTCCAGTTGGGGAAAAATTGACAAAAATACCATTCAAATGTGGTTCGAGGAGTTCAAGGTAATATGTAAAATTTCGTATCATATTTATTGATATCTTTTTTTAAAATGTGTGAATGTTATGTTAATTTGTTTACTTTCTTTGTTTAGGCAAATTTTAGGTGGTTGGACAATGATGAGCATAATATTAAAAGGGCATTTGACAGTAGGGGATCAATAGCCTTGAAAAATGCATTGTTTAAGGTGCGTAGCGGTGAGGACAAAGGTGCTTGGATTCCAGCAGAGAAGCTACAACAATTAAGGGCTGAATGGGATAGTGAAGACTAGCAAGGTAAAGCCAAAAAAAAATAAACAAAATAGACTCTCCAAAGAAGGACTTAATGTACATAGTGGAGGGTCTATATCTGCACGAGAGCATGCCAAACGAATAGTGAGTACTTTCTCTAAAAAATATAGTGATTTAAGTTCTTAATTTAATATTATTTAACTTTTTATTATTTTAGAGGGTGCAATTGAATAAAGAACCGACATGTTTTGAGTTGTATGAGCGCCTTCACCGGCCCAAAGGAAAGCCATCACAGTGGTTCAACGACCAGCAAGGAAGAATTGCTGTATGTAGTCACTAACTACTATTTTATTTTCATTTCTTTACAAATATTTATTTTGTTTTATCATTTTAATTTTTCAGGAAATGTATCGAACAAAAATAGCTGAGAGACAGTCCACATCTCAGGGAGATGAGGGTTCTAGCCAACACTCCACTCAACATTCAGACAATGTTGTTTATTTGGATGTGGTTGGCGGCATGAACAATAAAGGACGGATATATGGACTGGGATCTCAAGCACATACTGTATTGGCAGCAACTTCTTCTAGGTCTTCCGCTTCTGATGAAGTCTCAGCAAGTTCCTCTTCTGTTGTGAATGCAAAAATTGAGGCTTTATCTGCACGGCTCAAACAGAGTGAAGATGAAAATTTTATGTTAAAGCAAAATGTTGAAGAATAGGATCGGATGTTTCGGCGCCTCATGATAAATGGTAGTATAAGAATGCCATCCTCGTCTCCACCTAGAGAAGAAGAGAATAATAACAATGACCAAAATAGTAATGCTGCTGATGGATCATGATAGTTTGTGTTATTTATGACTCAGTGTTATGTATGTTTGATTGGTGATATTGTCATGTAATCTAATGGGATTATTAAAATTGTTGTTGATATGTTTACGGATGATAAGGTTTGACATTATGTAAAATGTATGTTGATATTTCTGCTTGAAATGGTTGGTTTTTGGCTGTTGTATTGGTTGATAGGTTACAGATTTTTAAGAATTTTTTTTTTCTGATATTAGAGACGGATTTAGAGATGGAATATTCCGTCTCTAAAATATCAGACGAATCTGGATATAGAGACGGAATATTCCGTCTCTAACATCAGAGACGGAAAATTCCGTCTCTGCATTCAAAGACGAAAATTTCGTCTCTGATGTTAGAGACGGAATATTCTGTCTTTGATGTTAGAGACGGAATATTCCGTCTCTGAAGAGACGGAATTAAAAAAAAAATAGAGACGGATATTTTATTTTTAGAGACGGAAATATTTCGTCTCTAATTAGATACGGAATTGATATTCCGTCTCTAAATGGTAGCGACCCCCCTTTTAGAGACAGAATTATTTCCGTCTCTAACTACGTTAGAGACAGAATTTTTCCTATTTAGAGACGGAAAAATTCCGTCTCTAAATATGATTTTTCTAGTAGTGCTAGCTTATAAGTCGGCGCAACAATTTCTTTTCCATCACCTTTTGAGTGGTTCAATAGAATTATATTTTCATGGCGAAGAGAATCTACCAGATTCTTTCTAAAAATCAAAAGTGCATGGTTAGAATATCCACAGCAACAAATCAATTATCAGTTCTTCTAGTTCTTGCTTCATATAGAAAGATATCTGTAGGCGAAGATTCCTGTATAAATTGACATAGTTACATGAAAAATTTCACAAAGGCGGTTTCTATCAATTCCTTAATACGATCTCAAAATGAATTTGAATGTGTGTTTTCTATCATCGATACACCAAGAGTAAAAATATAAAACAACAAAGGTGGTTTACTTCATTACATATTATTCAATATAAAAAAATTTCTTTTAAGTTTCTTTTCCTATTCATGGATATGGACAACGTTCACAGTCAAGAAACAAGAAACCTGGGTCTTCAACTATAATTGAGATTGTGTAAAAATATTCAAGTTACTCTATGACTTAGGGTTTCTAATCATTATACTTTAATTAATTTCAATATAGATATATTCAAAAAGTGTAAAAAAAAAGATAGTTTGCCCGATTCAGTTTAAAAGGCTGAGTAGGGCTAGACTAAAAGCCCATAACAAAAATAAACTACTCATACGTCAGTTCAGTCCACTAGCTTTCACTAGTAAATGGACAAGTAAGGAACAAGAGGCTCATTGATTTTGGTTTTGAACATCCAGAAGAAGATATTCTTGATGTCCTTAAATATCTTTTTGGCGAGTTCTCACCCAAAGGATGACTATTGTTATATATTTTCAATAAAAGTAAAGTGAGCAACTGTAGAATTCCTAGCTTCCAAATCACTGATCAAATTATCCCATTGTTATGCAAAGTATATTTAGTTGCATAACACCTAAGATGACGATTAACCAACCCAAAATAACTTCTCATTTCCGCCATATCTCAAAAAGGATCTCTTCCTTACTTATAACTTTTGTGTCATGTGAGGTGGATATAACCTAATATAATTGCCATCCCTACAAATTATCATAATTTGGTGGCATTGGCTTTGCCACCTAAAATTCATATGAATGCATTACCATATTAACTCTATCCTCTCTCTCTTTCTTTTTTTCTTGTAAAACAAGAATTTTTGGATTAGTTTGATTGTCAACCGAGATTTGGTCCTTCAAGTCTTCCACAAAAAAACTTCAAGAGAACCACAGATTTAATTTACGCTTACAAATATATATTGAAAAAGTATTCACCTTGATGAAGATAACTAATATTGATTTTGCTTTTGCATTCAATTAAAAATTATATTATACTTTTAAATATAGACATTCGAAGTAAGAAATAGAAACTTTATCACATTCTTATGACTATATGTTTTTCATAAATTAATAAAACCTAAATGAGAAGAAAGTTTGTCTAATTTATGAAGAATCACAAAATTTAATACAAGTTTTCATTTTTTCCTACAAAATTTCAAAGATGTGATAGACTTATACTCACATATAAAAATATGACATTAAGATAACTTTATGTCTATAAAAAAAATTAAATCTATAGTGATAGATATCAACACCATGATTTCAAGAAGATATATTAGGAAATAAAGAAATACTTGACATATTCTTTTTCGTTCCTGAAATGGAAACTATATGATATTTAGCATTAAAAGATCTTTTTTTTGGACATATTGAAAGAACTAACATAGCTTATAATTAAGTCCCATTGATTACAAGAGGTCATATACATAAGGGATGCATTTTCATTAATTCTTGAGGGAGCGAAGGAAAAAGAGTCTTGCTAGCTTTCGACAATCTAAGTTACACAAGTTGGTGCTTTTCCTAGAACTATGGGCCTGACATTAGCACATTTAGCAGTTGCTAGAGCTCCATTGAACGTGAGATTTATGTCACTAAGCTCCACATCTTCACATGGTACACTACCGCTGCAAATAAGATTGACTCCTTCCTGAGTTGCAGAAGTACCCCTAATATTTTTCAATGTCACATTGCTTATTTTTATTTTTGATGCAGTCTATAACCATGGAAACCAACCAAAAAAAACGAAGAAGAAAATATCATTGTTGGAAGATTTAGCCTTTGGCATGATAGAACTTTAAATTTCATATTTATTTCATTATAGGAAAAATGATTTCAGTTATAAATTTTTAACTTGCTATTTGTTCAAATTGTGTCAATTGAAACGTAAAAATTGCTTTTAGTTAAGTACCTTTTTTGTGCATTGATTCTATGGGCAGTACTCTTGATCTATAATGATAGGGTTCTTAACATTAACCATTCTAATGTCCTCAAAGTGCAAATCAGTCACAATAGAATTTCTTGGGGTACCAGGCCAGGTCTTGACCCTCACACCATTGTCTGTGTTGTTAAATGTGCAATTCCTAATTGTGAAACCCTCTACAGGCTCTTCATTCAAGTATTTTCCAAGGCTTCCTACACTCATGCCATGTCCAGGTCCACAAGTCACATTCAGGACATTAATCTTTCTGCTACCATCACCTAAAGAGATGCAATCATCACCAGTGCTAATGATTGAGTTAGTAATGTTGACCTCAGTCGAACTTCCAATGTGGATTCCATCAGTGTTGGGGCTTTCTGAAGGGGCAGTGATAGTGAAGTGTATAAAAGTTACATTGTTGCACCCCAAAACATTGACATGAAAGTTTTTGCTATCCTTTGAGGTTATTTCTCGAATGATAGAATTGTTCAAAAAACCAAAACCAAAATTCTACAAGAATTTCAAAAGAAACACAATTTGTTAGGATTTTTTTGAGAACACACTAGTACTAGATACAATATTGAGTTATGGATATGTTACTTTACCATGGAGAGCTTCTTGCAGTTCTTGTTTTTTCCACAGTCATTTTGCTTCCAAGCCCTAGCTCCTTTTCCATCAAAAGTTCCTTTTCCAGATAAAGTGAAGAAATTAATATATGTAAATTTAACCCATTGAGCGTTTCCATCCAGTTGGCTGGGGTCTGATGGTGCTTCAATTGTGCCATCAACCTAAACCTCAATTGGACCCCTGCAGGGTCCTCTAAGATCTACTTGTTTTAACTTGTATGCACCTTTAGGAACCACAACTTTGCTTTGAGTTGTTGATGCACATGCATCTTTCCAAGCCTTCGTCAATGCCTTCAAAATAAAACCAAATAGAAAATTATGAAAGGAGAAACACGTGGCCGATAATTTTAGTTTTACTAAATTTAAGAGTGCATTTGGTTTGTAAAAATATTTTCAGTTATTATTTTTTTTAAATCTACTTTCATTGGCAAGTTTTCATTATTTATAGAATACATTTGTTTTATGAAGTTAAAAATCTGTTCATTTACTCTCAAATCAAATTGGCACAGATAGCTATAAATGTTACTGATTTTTGTATTTGATCTTCTATGATTATACTATTACTTTATTGTTTTTCTAATAATTGGGATGGACACTCTTCTAAAATTACAAAGATACCACCGGTTAGTTTTTTGAAAACACTGAAAGTATATTTTAAATGTTTATTATTTTCATCTATTTTAAAAAATGTTTTCATAAAAAAATTTTTTTTGTAAACTTTATCAAATAGATTTTCAATCACGTTTTCTAGTTTCAATAAAAATAAATAAAAAAATAAGCATAATCAAACAGACCCTTAAGTATATGTTGTTACCTGGGTTATATCTCCATTGGGAGCTGCACCGTATTTTGTCACATCAAAGATCTTAGATTGACCTTTGGCACAGGAAGCTAGTAATAACAATAAAGAAAATGTGTAAACACTCACTTTCATATTCATTTTGATATATTCCTTTTCTTTTCCCCTTCTCACACGTTGCGACTTAAAGTGGCGAGTAGATTGTAATAAGATACTATTCCGTAGGAGACTATTTATATTGGTAAAATTTCTAGGCCATCTACCATTGTGAACTAATTTTGTTCTAATTGTAGATTGCATTGTACTATATTTGGTTGGAAGTTAATTAATTGTGCGCATAAACAACCCAAAGAATCATAACAAAACAACTTATTAGTGCTACAAAATTTGGACAAGCTATTTAGTTAATACTATATTTGTGACTGTATATCTTTCACCTAAAATGCTGAGGTAAGATTTCATTGCAAATAATAATAATAATAAAGAGAGAGAGACAAGATATGACTTTTCATTAGTACAAAAAAGAATAGATAAACTGAAGTAATTTTTTTACTAAAGGTGTCATTATTTCTGTTAAATGTATTGGAGCTATTTAGCAAATTTCTAACCAAAATCTGTTTATGAAACCAGAATTAGCATGTCAAACATTGTTGGTGGAGAAGAAAACAATAAATTTGATATTGATAATATATAATATTTTCTTAGAGTAATAAAGATCAATATAAGATGTAAAAAAAATATTTTCTAAGGTTCTTGCCACTTTTGGTTAACTATAATTATACATTCAATCCTTAGACTTTAAATTGTGATTTTTATTATTTTTACAAGTTTAATAACTGACACGTGTGTATCAAATTACACCTCTCAACTTATCTGTTTCTTTACAATAGGATTATTGTCAATCTCAGTCTCAGGGAACCCTTCCCTTCAAATACAATTCTCATAAGAAAAAATATGAAGATTTGTTGCCTAACACTCTCTCTGAGAGTGAATTTACAATGAATAAAGAACTAGAAAAAGAAGGAACTCAAATGAGCTAAGAAGATTATTTACAAGTTTGAAATAAGTTCTTGGTGTTTGATGCTTCCGTAAAAAACTTTCATTATATAGTTTTTGTGTCAAAATATCATAGGTTTGTTTGGTTGGGGGTTTTATTTTAAATTATTGGGAATGTTAATTTGTGAATGTAAAATTGTTGTGTTTGATTTCAAAATTTAAAACCTAATTTCAAGAAAATTTTAATTTTTGAGAATGGTTTTTTGAGGTAGATTCCTACGAAAATATTATCTTCTAAAGAGTTGGGAATTGTAGTTTCCATAGTGGAGGAAATGTTTTTATAAAGTGAAATTACAATTTTATAGTTATATTCAATTATTATACTCATTCTTTCAATTTTACTTATATTTTGTAAAATGAAATGAAATTTTTAAAAAATATTATTTAAAGATTCTCAATAATTTTAAAAACTAACCAAATACGTTTTGTATATTTTTGAAAATTATCATTCCCATCAATCAAGAATAAAAAATCTTACCGTATACTAAACCTCTCTTAAAAAAATTTTGCATTAGTATTAGTTGATATTGACTTTTCATAAGTCAACTATTGCCGAGACAATTTTAAGGAGACGTTTAGTACGCGGTAAGATTTTTTATTTCTGTAAATTATATATTTCAAGAAACATGTTTTATGGGAATCATGATTATTAGACATGTAAAAAATGCATTTGATTGATTTTAAATATTTATTTGAAATTTTTTTATTACTATGTTTAGTTATAATAGAAATTTCTTAAAAATTTTAATAATTTTCAAAAAATGTCATTACCTATGTTAAGGTAATAGAGAGAAAGTGATAAGAAAAAGAGAAAGATGATGAGAAAAAAAAATAAGAGAGAGAAAGTATGAGAGAGATGGGTGAGAGATGGATAAAAAAGAAAGTGAGAGGATATAGAACATTATTATCTTTTCACATTTTTTTAAAAAATCTTATGACATGAGAAACTTGAATTTTCAACTCCTCATATAAAAAAAATTTGATGAAAATTTTTGTAAAAAATTATTTTCAAGAATCTATTTTTTAAAAAATCTTGTTTTAAAATTTAGGAATTAAATATAAAAATTTAACTTTATCAAATTCAACTTTTTCGAAATCTAAAAAAAATTTCTCTACCATTTACACCCCCAAAAAGAACATAATTTGATTAGAGGAGGTCTTGTGCCTGACAAAAGTTAATAGTCGACTACTGCTATTAGTTTTAGATTCTAATTTTATTGAAAATAGTGGCTAATAGTAAATTGTATGCTGCCAGCACTAGATTATTAATATTTGGTTAAAACTTTTGAAGTTTTACAACAATAGTTGAATTTTCATTAAAACATAATTTCTTTTAAACTCTTAACCGACATTCACAAAAAAAAAATTTGTCACCTCTGATGTATTATTGAAACAATTGCAATTTCTTCCATTTTCTTTCAATTACAACAATGTCCCCCCTCATCTTGTTTTCCATTTTCACCGATGATTTTCAACTAATCCTAAATATTAGGAATCACTAAACCAGTAAATCAAACCACGTTAAAAAAAAACCATGACTAAGTCCAGAAGACTTGGCCAACCCCACGTGAAACCTTTAATCATTCTTCAACACTATCGTCATTCCCCATCGACATATAATAATTTGATTTAATCGAGAGCCCTCCCTTCTTCATTAATCTCACACCATCTTCCTGCTTGTGACAAGGAAAGGTCAGGACAGCAAGAATATGGTTACGCACCTCTTGAGGTAGAAATTCATGCAACTTATTTCAGTCCCAATTGCCACTTGTAGAAACAAACTCATTAACAATTATATTCTTTCTTCTTCCCATCTCAGCTCTCTTAATGTTTTCACCAACATAGCAGGATTACGATGGATACCCATCCAACAACCATTTACAAAAGGATATAAGTTTTCAGTGATGATTTTAGTCATCACTGAAAATATTTAGTGGTCACTTTTAGTTGATTACCCACTTTTGTTTCGTCGCCACTTAAAACCATAGTAGTTCCCACAAAATTTCCACTTTCAGGACATTCGATGGCAACAAAATTCATCACTAAGAGTTTAAATTATGTGTATACCATTTTTGGTGGTGAATTTTGTCACTAAAATATATTTTCAATGGTGATTTTTCATGCCAAAATGAACTTTCTGTGACAATAAAAATCGTCACCGAAAGTTTAATGTGTAATTATTTTTTTATATTAATTTCTTATATTTAAAATATGTAGATATTGTTAAAAAAAATAATCAAAAAATAAAAGATGTAATATATAAGTTATCTTGTTAAAATTATAATTAAAAAAATAGTGTCATTATTTAAATTTATATTCAACTATAATTAGTTCAAATATAAGTAGGTAATACAATGTAACAAATTACATTTCAAAAAGAAAAGTGTAACTAGTTACAAATAAAACTAGTTAATCTTAACACAAATGAAGTGTCACGGCCCCAAATGATGGAACACATGACCGGCACAGCATAAAGGTTTCCCTTTAGCCGTAAGCCTAACACATAGCATGCACAAACATTCAGCACACAATCCAGAGTACATAATAAATATATCTGGCCACATATGCCACATCCAATATATCAGAAAATACTGTATATATATATATATATATATATATATCTCATGAATCCAACATCCGTGATTCAACTTGGCCCATGGCCTCATAATATTCATGTGATTCAACTTGGCCTAAGGCCTCATAATACCAACATCGTTGTAAAACATAAAACCGTTTTCCAAACAACACATCAAAATACGCAAGAAGCGAGGATCCTGCCTGTAAGTTCATGGAGGTACACTAGACATAAACTAAACTAGACAAACAGTATAAAAGAGCCTTACCCAAACTAGGGCTCACCAATGCTATCTTCAGCCTCCTACGAAGCTGTAGCTAGATCAAAGTCTCTTTGACTATCTGTGGGGAGGAAACAGAATAGGTGTGAGATCACATCTCAGTGAATAAGTAAATCACACTATAATAGAAACAGGGCAAACCAAGCACGAGTGTTTTGCAATGAGTTTAATAATAGAAACATTAAGCATTTAACCATAATTTATTGAAAGAAAAGCTAAACAGTTCAAATGTATGTTCAAAAGATAAAACATGATTAAATCAGTAACCGTAAAGCAAATCAATTATGCATGGTAAGTAATAAATGAATTTATTTATGCAATAACAATGATGAATGAAATTGTTTAGAAATATTTAATCTTTAAGAAAAATGCACTAGTCTATTGGAGGTCTTTCCTAACAGATTTATCATCTCCCCCAAGCACACAGCAAGGGTAGGGTAATCACTGTAGGCGTAGACATAAGTCCACCCTAAATCCCCCAAGTACATAGCAAGGGTGTGGAAATCACTGTAGGCGTAGACATAAGTCCACTATAAATTCTGTAACTCAGGCGGTCATAAGCCCATCACAATATCTCAGGCCGAAGCCTTAACATGACTATGGTGCACCAGGGCTAGCACTACCTGCGGCTAGCTAACAGTGATCTAAAAGGATTCCTCAAATAGCAAACATTTGAAAATATGCTATTCAAAGAGTTTAAAGTAAAACATTTCAATAACATTATAATAAAGTTATAATTCTCCATCTAGCTCTTTTCATGCATAAAATTCCGTTCTAAAATATGTTTCATCCATAGATTCCCATGGAGACCTTTATCATCATAAAATTTCCCTTTAAACATAGATCGTCCGTAGACGTCGCATAGATGTTCATCATACATCAAATCATTTCATGGCTAACTTAGTTCATTTCTATGACTAAGTTCGCATTTTTATAAATTTAGCTCAATGGAGAATTATCAGCCTAGATGCTTGCCCTGCATACCTAGAGTTCAATTAGGATTGAAATTTATAATTTCTAACATGGTTGGAATATATTGGTTTTCAAAGCGGTAAAACAATTTAGCATACATTCCAACTAGTTAAAATCATATGAGACAGTTATAAACCGAATTCGTAAAACATGCACTATAATATGAACAACCCACTCACAGGTAAGGGCTCCAGATTGGACAGCCCTAAAACCTAGTTACTGGTATGAATTCGGTAAAACAGACCCCAAAATCGAGTCCGGAAGGTCCAAAACTGTTCACCGCCACTATTCATCACCGAAAAAATACTATTCACCACCATATAAAAAGTTACCAAATCAACTAAACAATTTCATATCCTAATGTTTATCTAGGTTCTGAATCCATCTACGGAGTCATATTTCTAATTAGAAGTTTCTAAGTAAGGTTTTTCAGAACTTACCTTTTATCGAGATTTTCTACTTCAGATCTACGGCGATTCATCGGTTGATTTGAAAAACTGATCAGTCAAAACTAAAGTACTCATCGTCCTGAATCCAATAACACTTTCAGTTTTGAGATTGGAAGCCCATAGGCACTCCAGATCAAAAGATAAGATTGGGGATTACTATTTATTCACTATTCACTCACTATGCAACTATCGATTTTTTTTATTCTTTCTCGATTCCTCTCCCGGCTTCCGTTTTATGCGTCATGCTTACTTATTTTTTTT
Source organism: Gleditsia sinensis (assembly GCA_037074535.1). NCBI lineage: Eukaryota > Viridiplantae > Streptophyta > Magnoliopsida > Fabales > Fabaceae > Gleditsia > Gleditsia sinensis. The sequence continues at coordinate 59,523,066 of CM073469.1, read as the reverse complement.
AAATATAATAATAATTATTAAATAATTAATAATAGGATTTTCTTTTATAAAAATTCATATAAATTTCGTTTTTCATCATAAAATATCCCAAAAATTCTTAAAAATTTCAATTCTCATAAATCTTTAGTTAAACTCTTAAATCATGATTTTTCTTAATAAAAATCGTAATAAAACAAATGTCAAAACAAATATCTTAATTCATATTAAAAGAAAGAATATTTCTAAAAATACCATAAAAATTCAATAGAGGCCGGTATAATTATTTTAAGCAACACAATACTTCTTTTACTTAAAAGTCTACTTACTTTTAACAAATCGTAATCATTTCTACATAATTAAAAATATATTTGCTTATAGCGCGCCAAAAAAAACATAAATTCTCATATTTCTTTTGTAATTCTTTAATCCATGTAATTAATATACATATTTTCTACGGTTCTTATCTCTATTGTCAAAATTCACTCTTTTATTCTAAATTTCCTTTAATTGGAATTTTCGTTAAATTTTACGGTCATTATATTCTTCTCCCCTTAAAGAAATTCGGTCCTCGAATTTCATCATCATAGTTGCAGATAAATACTAATCTCATTGTTCAAATAAATGCAGATATCTAGCGCGTATATCCTCCTCTCTTTCCCAAGTAGTTTCCTCAGAATAGCGATTTTTCCATATCACCTTTACTGTAGATATTTCTTTTAACCGTAACTTCTTTACTTGTCTATCCACTATTGCTACTGGTTGTTCCTCATAGGTTAAATCTTTCTGTAACTGAATCTATGGACACTGTATAACATGTGTAGAATACGGTAAATATTTCTATAGCATAGACACATGAAAAACTGGATGGACATTACCCAATTCAGGTGGTAAAGCCAAACAATAAGCCACTGAACCGATCCTATCAAACAGTTCAAATGGTTCTATATACCGAGGGAGTAACTTTCCTTTCTTTCCAAATCTCATTACCTCTTTCATTGGTGAGTCATTAAAGAATAGGTAGTCACCAACTGATAATTCCTAGTACTCAACATTCATGGTCCTTATAGACTTTTGACTAGTATTGAGTTACTTGTATTTCTTTTTCTAATCAATTTTCACTTTTTCAATGACATCTTATAATAAATCTAACTCCACTAAGTCATTTAACAAAACATTTGTAACACCTCTTACATAAAGCTTAAATCTTCTAATCTCATTTTATTCTAGACAGATTCTGCTAAGGAATCTCTCACCAATCTTAAAAAAAATATATGCTTGAAGCATGCTCTCCAAGCTAGCATCATCAATTTAGATAAGTCATATTCTATCTATTGCATGTTATTCCAAATTAAATTTTCAAAGTTTAACTTTTTTCAATTTATTCACATATTAAGAAACCTATGATGCTCATGTAAAACTTCAAATGATGCCATTGTATATTAGTATGATAATTACTGCTATGAGCAAGTTCAACTAAGGACAATTAATTTCTCCAAACTTTCACCACAATAATATAAAGATACTTAAAGCATAACTTCTAATGTATAAACACATCATTTAAATTTAGTATCAGTCATACTATAATCTAATAAAGATCTTTAGACTTTCTGACTAACTTTCTTGAGATAATATATTCAATTCGTATTTACCAACATACCCACCAATGAAAAATTTTACTTGTATCTTCTTTTTACCATTATACTAGTACCATTTTTTTTATATCTCAGTATATCCTTATTACATCGGTTTATCCATATTTACAATCAATGGCTTTTTCTGAAATCTCTTTTCTCAACAATTATTCATACGTGAATTTCCAATCTCAACATAATTCACATATTAAATACTAAATTCGATTTAAACCTTTAACACAAATATCTTAATTACTTACATTATTTTCGGAGATGATTTTCAAAATATTCTCCATGTTTCCAAATTAAAAATTTCGATATTAACTTAAATCTTACTTTCCATACTTTACTCCTCAGAAACTTCAACACCGTTAATCCGTTGATTACATTCGTCAAAGCACCATTAGATCATCATCCATCTATTCTTTTCAAAATCTCTATTACTTTAATCTACCAATAAGTTAAACACCATAATAATTGAGTTCCATAGATTAGAAATTAACCCTCCTTATAGTAAGGAAAAAGAATCTTGCATTTAATGCCAAATATTCATGTAGGACAATGTAGCAGAAAATACGAAATACGTAATAGAGCATGGTGCCAAAATAGGAAGTCAGAAATTTGGACAAAAATATCGACAGGAAATTAAAATCGGTGGCCATATTTCTTGAAAATCTGTAAACAAAATCTAGCTGCTATTTCGACGAAAATCGGTGACCGCAATCGGTGGCTGCAAATTTTGAATATATGTGCCAAAATTTAATTCAATGATATTATTATTCGGCGGAAGCATATCATATGGAAAAGAAATATTTCTGAGCCTATAAAGTCTGTGAATAACAAGAGCACATAGTTAACTGGTAGGATGCAGTTGGTTGCTTCAAAATATATATAATCAATCAACTGTAAATAACCAGTCCAAATTAAAATTTCTCAAAATAGCTAGTCGACTTATAAACCAATAGTCGACTGGTAAAAACATTGAAAAAACAAAATAAACCATTTGATTGTTCCTCTTCAACAATTAATTGGTTTGCATTTTCACTCTTTTTTTTTTCTTTTTCTTCTTTTCTACAATGACGGCTATCACCTACAACCTTTCAAGACATCAATGCTTCATCAAAGACAATAAGAAAAAGACAGATTTCTGGTGATATCTTATCTTATGCTCTTTATGTGCTTAATATGGGTCACAGTCATAACTACTGTACATATACATGCTTGCCGTTTTTTTGAAATTTTTGTTTTACCTATAATTTAGCTCATATCCACCAATCACTCACATAGTTGTTCTAATAATACCCGGCCTATTCGCATAGCTATTATAAATATGCCCTTCTCCGAGTTCTATAAATGCTTATATTAGTATCTTTATCTTCATACTCAAAGTTAAGGTAAGAGAAATTATGGAGGGAACCGCATTTCGTCAGTTTCGAAATATTTGTGTCTTTTGTGGTTCCAGTCCTGGAAAAGATGGGGAATATGTGAAAGCAGCACAAAACCTGGGTATGGTGCTGGCCAGAAGAAAAATTCATCTAGTCTATGGTGGAGGTAACTGTGGGTTAATGGGGTGTGTGGCTACAGCTGCACATGTAGGAGGATGCCAAGTTCTAGGTATTATTCCTACAGCTCTAGCTGCATCCAGCAACATAGGAAAGACAATTGGGGAAGAATATAGAGTACCTTCCATGCATGAACGCATGGCTAGAATGATGAGCAATGCTGACGCCTTCATTGCCTTACCAGGTGGTTTTGGTACTTTAGAGGAGATTTTCCAAATAGTCTCTTGGGCACAACTGAATATGCATCACAAACCGATAGGTTTGTTAAATGTTAAGCATTTCTTTGATGGTCTGTTATCTTTTCTAGATCAAGCTGTGGAACAGAAGTTTATCCCACACTCAGCACGACGAATTCTCATCTTGGCTTCAAATGCTGAGGAGTTGATTGATGCCTTATAAGCATATGTTCATGTACCTGATCCAACTATTGCTCAAATAGAATGGACGGCAGACAATAGCAGAAAGCGCAAATTGGACTTGGATCTTCATCTGTAACTGTAGCAAGATGTGGACCCACTTTTACTTTCTTAGGGTTATCTTGGATACCATCTTGCTAGCCACATACCTTAAGAAAGTACTATTACTAAGTCAAAATTCATATTTTGAGAACTTAGCATATAGCTGATACTCCCTTGGAGTTTGTAATACTATCTTTAAATATTGCTTATGATCCTCTGAACTCTTGAAATATTCTAGTATATTATCAATAAATATAATAACAACTTGATTTAGGGATGGCTTAATTACTTATTCATTAACTCTATGAATGTAGCTGGGGCATTTGTCAATCCAAATGACATAACTATAAACTCATAGTGTCCATGCCGAATCCTAAAAGCAAATTTTTTTTAATATCCTCTTCTCTTATCCTTAATTGATGATATCTAAATATCAAATCAAGTTAAATTTTTTTTAAAAAATGTTGAGCACTTTCTAACTGATCAAATAGATCATCTATACGAGGTAATGAGTATTTATTCCACATTGTCACTTTATTCAACTATCTATAATCTATGTATAATCATAGTGATCCATATACTGGAGCACTCCAAGTAAAAATACTAGGGCTTTTAAATCCCTTGTCTAACATGTTTTGTAACTATTTCTTTTTCAGTTCTTTAAGTTCAGTGGGTGCCATTCTATATGGAAATATAGACGCTGGCCAGGAAATAAATCAATACCAAATTCTATTTATTATTTCGGGGTAATCCTGGCAATTCTTCAGGAATTATATCAGAAAATTCTTTAATCACTGGTACTTGATTTACATTGATATACTTTATATCAGCATCTCTCACCATTGCCAACTATTCTTAGCACCTTTTTGTAATCACTTATGGACTGCTAAAGCAGAGATTAGGTTACTGGGTATCTCACTAAGATTTCTTCGTATCAAGAGAGAAAATTCTCCAAGAATATTGAATTTAATCACCTTCTAGTGACATTTCAAAATGACATGACATAATGCCACAAATTCATTCTCAATATCACATCACAATCTACCATATCTAGACAACCGGGTATAACGGATGTCACATTCAAAAACTATCATACCAGAGTTTGACCCCTTTCGTACCTTGGTGGTATAAGATTTGCCTAAACTCAGCATTCCGCTGAGGTTTGCCCTACTACCATTCAAGAAGACACGCGAAGAGACTCTGTATGGGTCTTTTCCCAAGCACACAGCAAGGGAAGGCATATAACTGGCAGCTCGCTATAAAACAGAGATAGCCCAACCGTCACTTAACCCTACCAACATAGCATACTATAAACTGACTTACTTGAACAAAAGGACAACATCCTATTGAACCCCTTTAGCAGCACCGTGAGTATAAGCATGTTCGGATTCATACCCATACTTAAAGTCCTACCTAAAGGTCCGTTACTCCATGAACACAGGAAAACCTAAAGCTCTGATACCACTCTGTCACGGCCCCAAATGATGGAACACATGACCGGCACGGCATAAGGGTTTCTCCCTAGCCGTAAGCCTAACACATAGCATGCACAAACATTCAGCACACAATCCAGAGTACACAATAAATATATCTGGCCACATATGCCACATCCAATATATCAGAAAATACTGTATATATATATATATATATATATATATATATATATATATATATCTCATGAATCCAACATCCGTGATTCAACTTGGCCCATGGCCTCATAATATTCATGTGATTCAACTTAGCCTAAGGCCTCATAATACCAACATCGTTGTAAAACATAAAATCATTTTTCAAACAATACATCAAAATACGCAAGAAGCGAGGATCCTGCCTGTAAGTTCATGGAGGTACACTAGACATAAACTAAACTAGAAAAACAGTACAAAAGAGCCTTGCTCAAACTGGGGCTCACCAACTCACAGGTAAAGGCTCTAGATTGGACAGCCCTAAAATCTAGTTCCTGGTCTAAATTCGGTAAAACAGACCCCAAAATCGAGTCCGAAAGGTCCAAAACTGTTCACCGCCGGAAAATACTATTCACCGCCACTATTCATCGCCGAAAAATACTATTCACCACGATATAAAAAGTTACCAAATCAACTAAACAATTTTATATCCTAATGTTTATCTAGGTTCTGAATCTATCTACGGAGTCAGATTTCTAATTAGAAGTTTCTAAGTAAAGTTTTTCAGAACTTACCTTTTACTGAGATTTTCTACTTCAAATCTACGGCGATTCAACGGTTGATTTGAAAAACTGATCGGTCAAAACTGAAGTACTCATCGTCCTGAATCTAATAATACTTTCAGTTTTGAGATTGGAAGCCCATAGACACTCCAGATCAAAAGATAAGATTGGGGATTACTATTCACTCACTATGCAACTATCGATTTTCTTTTAATTCTTTCTCGATTCCTCTCTCGGCTTCTGTTTTATGCTTTCTGCTTACTTTTTTTTAAAATATAATAATAATTATTAAATAATTAATAATAGGATTTTCTTTTATAAAAATTCATATAAATTTCGTTTTTCATCATAAAATATCCCAAAAATTCCTAAAAATTTCCATTCTCATAAATCATTAGTTAAACTCTTAAATCATGATTTTTCTTAATAAAAATCGTAATAAAACAAATGTCAAAACAAATATCTTAATTCATATTAAAAGAAAGAATATTTCTAAAAATACCATAAAAATTCAATAGATGCCGGTATAATTATTTTAAGCAACACAATACTTTTTTTACTTAAAAGTCCACTTACTTTTAACAAATCATAATCATTTCTACATAAATAAAAATATATTTGCTTATAGCGCGCCAAAAAAAATATAAATTCTCATATTTCTTTTGTAATTCTTTAATCCATATAATTAATATACATATTTTCTACGGTTCTTATCTCTATTGTCAAAATTCTCTCTTTTATTCTAAATTTCCTTTAATTGAAATTTTCGTTAAATTTTACGGTTATTACATGAAGCTTTGAACACAAGTAGGAGCTTTTGTTTAGCATCATTAGGCCTTGATTCTAATGATTTCAGATGCGGGTCGACAGTTCTTTAGCTTATAAGTCGGCGCAACAATTTCTTTTCCATCACCTTTTGAGTGGTTCAATAGAATTATATTTTCATGACGAAGAGAATCTACCAGATTCTATCTAAAAATCAGAAGTGCATGGTTAGAATATCCACAGCAACAAATCAATTATCAGTTCTTCTAGTTCTTGCTTCATATAGAAAGATATCTATATGGAAAGATTCCTGTATAAATTGACATAGTTACATGAAAAATTTAACAAAGGTGGTTTCTATCAATTCCTTAATACGATCTCAAAATGAATTTGAATGTGTGTTTTCTATCATCGATACAGCAACTGTAAAAATATAAAATGACAAAGGTGGTTTACTTCATTACATATTATTCAAATAAAAAATTTCTTTTAAGTTTCTTTTCCTATTCATGGATATGGACAACGTTCACAGTCAAGAAACAAGAAAACTGGATCTTCAACTATAATTGAGATTGTGTAAAATTATTCAAGTTACTCTATGACTTAGGGTTTCTAATCATTATACTTTAATTAATTTCAATATAGATATATTCAAAAAGTGTAAAAAAAAGATAGTTCACCCGATTCAGTTTAAAAGGCTAAGTAGGGCTAGACTAAAAGCCCATGACTAAAATAAACTACTCATACGTCAGTTCAGTCCACTAGCTTTCACTAGTAATTGGACAAGTAAGGAACAAGAGGCTCATTGATTTTGGTTTTGAACATCCAGAAGAAGATATTCTTGATGTCCTTAAATATCTTTTTGGCAAGTTTTACCCAAAGGATGACTATTGTTACATATTTTCAATAAAAGTAAAGTGAGCAAATGTTGAATTCCTAGCTTCCAAATCACTGATCAAATTATCACATTGTTATGTAAAGTATATTTAGTTGCATAACACCTAAAATGACGATTAACCAACCCAAAATAACTTCTCATTTCCGCCATATCTCAAAAAGGATCTCTTCATTACTTTTAACTTTTGTGTCATGTGAGGTGGATATAACCTAATATAATTGCCATCCCTACAAATTATCATAATTTGGTGTCATTGGCTTTTGTAATAACCATAAAGTTTAACGAAAATTTTAATTAAAGAAAATTTGGAATAAAAGAGAGAATTTCGAAAATGGGGATAAGAACCGTAGAAAATATGTATATTTACTACATAGGTTAAAGAAGTACAAAGAAAATATGAGAATTTACGTTTTGAGACGTAATTTTTATTTATAAATGATAGTATTTTGCTATAAACAAATATATTTTTATTTGTTTAAAAATGATTATGTCTTGCTACAGGTAAGTAGACTTTTAAATAAAATAATTATTATTTTGCTTAAAATAATTATATTGGCCTCTAATGAATTTTTGTTGTATTTTTAGAAATATTCTTTCTTTTAATATGTATAAAGATATTTATTTTGAAATTTCTTTTATTATGATTTTTATCAAGACAAAATCATGATTTAAGAGTTGAACTAAAGGTCTATGAGAATGTAAATTTTTAGAAATTTTTAGAATATTTTAAGATTAAACACGAAATTTATATGAATATATATAAAATAAACTCATATTATTCAATTATTAAATAATAATAATTATTTTTAAAAAATAAACAATAAAAAGAGACAATGGGGAAGGGGGAGACGTTCCGTCTGCAAATTTTTGAAAATCGAGAAAGAAGGAATAGTAAGTGAATAGTAATTTACAACTTTTTCTCTAAATTTGGAGTGGCTATTGGCTTTCGATCTCAAAATTAAAAGTGTTACTGGATTCAGGACGAAGAATGCTACGGTTTTGACCGATCAATTTCTCAAATCAGCCGTTGAATCGTCGTAGATCTAAAGTAGAAAATATCAGAAAAAAGGTAAATTCTAAAACTCTTACTTAGAAACTTCTAATTGAAAATTTGACACCGTAGATGAATTCAGAAGTTAGATAAATCTTAGGATATGAATATTTTTGACTATCTGACAACTTTTTGTTCGTCGTGAATAGTGTTTTTGGCAGGTGAATAGTGACCAAGTTTCCGAAGTTGTTTTCTTGATTTTTGGACCCTCCGGATACGTTTTCGAGGTCTATTTGATCAAATTGAAATTGGAAAAGTACATTTTAAGGCTGTCTAATCTAGAGTCCTTACCATGTGAGAAGATGATTCTTCCTATGGCTTGCCCTATACTCTTCTTGATATTTGAGCATGTATATGATGATGTTTATGAGAGATTTACACTTTGATATGTTTCTGAAATGCATTAAAATGATCTGAAATGCTTACAATTTGAAATATGGTTCAAGAAGAGTATAAAATTTGAAAATGGATTTCTGAACTCATGATGTATCTGATTTCACATGTATTTCTTATTAAATGATAAAGTGAATATTTATGCATGTGGCATTATTTATAAAGCTATATGATTGCCTCGAGAAACGCATGTACATGTGATAAACCCTGAATGAGAAATTTATGACAGATAAATCTGTACTGAGACTGAAAGTCTGCATTATATTGAGAATTTTATACTGGATTATATGGCATATGTGCATATGATATTGATTTATACTGTGATATGTTTGCCTCGGATATGGGGTTGTATACGTGATTCCCTTGATTGGAAAGTTTTGATAGAGGAATATACTGAGAATAAAAATGTTGTATTATAATAGTACCTTTATTTTGATTAATACGGAATATATGAAATTATGGTTTTATGGAGGAATCCTATTGAAACACTGCCTGCTAACAGCAGGTGATGTTAGCCTTGGTGCGCACCTTAATTGCCTCAGCTAGCAGGGGGTGGTGCTAGCCTCGTGTGAGGGCCAACACACGGGAAATGATATGTGATAGAGAGCAGAATGTCTCCTATATGGGTGAGATGCCAATTATATGAGATGTGATTTGCCTTCCCTTGCTGTGTGCTTGGGAAATACCCATATAGAGTCCCTTCGCGTGTCCTCTTGAATGGTAGTAGGGCAAACCTCAGCGGGATGCTGAGTTTAGGCAAATCCTATACCACCAAAGTACGGAAGGGGTCAAACTCTGATATGGTAGTTTTGATATGGGATCCTTTAGATGTTTTCACATGAATTATATTGATGCATATCATGATTTTTTTATCGTACTTACAGCATTACTTATGAATTGAATATGAATTTGAATTTGAACAGAGATGATTTTGAAATACGGGTCCCATATGGATGTATATCTGAATTGTGATTTTCAATGTGATAAATTTTAAAAAATAAAGAGTACATCCATATGTTGACCTAAGAGGTCATAGGAGGTATTATCTGTTCACTGAGTTGTAAAACTCACTACACGTGGTTTATATGTTTTTTAGATAAAGACCCAGAGTTTGGTCCTACGGCTTCTTGATCGACTAGGTGTCGTACTTCTGTGGTGAGCCTAAATTATTTTTGGGCTCTCAGCGTTTAATTTGTAAAATAAATGTACTTTAGAGTTGCTTTGAACGCCATAGGCAGGATCCTTGTTTCCGCTGTAAAACTGATAAATGTAGACCTAGCATGTATAATTAGTTATTTTGAAATTTGTAAACGTATGATATTATCCTGTTATGTCATAATATGAAGTTGATTGCAAATAAATAAAAATAAAGTTATCGAACAGTAATGTTATTCACGTTCCTAAAGTAGGGGCGTGATAAGTTGGTATCAGAGCATTAGGTTTCCCTGTGGCTATCAGAGTAAAGGATTCTTTAGTAGGACCTTTAGTATCGATATGAGCCGGACATATTTATACTTCAGGTGCTGCTGAGGGATTCTATAGGGTTTCAAATTCTTTTCTATCCAAGTTGCTAAATTTTCTAGTATAAGATAGATTGAATATTATGACATCTTAAAAAGTATCTATGGATCAATTATAGCTTGAAAGTGAAAGGGATATGCATCCTAAAGAATTTAAGGAATTGAGACAGATACCAAATATGATGGTTTCTAAATGTGACATCCGTTGTACCCGATTGTCTAGATATGGTAGACTTTGATGTGATATTGAGAATGGATTAGTTGGCATTATGTCATGTCATTATGAAATGTCACTTTAAGGTGATTAAATTCAATATTTTTGAAGAATTTTCTATCTTGATACAAGAAAATCATAGTAGTAATCTAATCTTTGCTTTAACATCCCATAGTGATTATAAAAAGGTGTCAAAAATATTTGATAGTGGTGAGAGATGTTGATATAAAGTATACTAGTGTAAATCAAGTTCCAATGGTTAGAGAATTTTCTAATGTATTTTCTAAGGGATTTCCAAGATTTTTTCGAAACGATAAATAGAATTCAATATTGATTTACTTCCTGAAACTTAACCAGTGTCTATATTTCCATATAGAATGGCAACCACTGAACTTAAGGAACTAAAAAAGAATTAATTACAAGACGTGTAAGACAAGGGATTTAAATGCCCTAATACTTTTACTTGGAGTGCTCCAGTTCTATCTGTGAAAAAGAAAGATGGATCACTATGACTATGCATAGATTATAGACAGTTGAATAAAGTGACAATGTGGAATAAATACACATTACCTCGTATAGATGATCTGTTTGACTAGTTACAAATTGCTCAATATTTTTCAAAAATTGACTTGATTTGATATCTAGATATCATCAATTAAGGATAAGAGAAGAGGATATTGCAAAATTGCTTTCAGGATTCGGCATGGACACTGTAAGTTTTTAGTGATGCCATTTGGTTTAACAAATGCCCCAGCTGCATTCATAGATTTAATGAATAAGTAATTAAGTCATCCCTGAATCAAGTTGTTATTATATTTATTGATGATATACTAGAATATTCCAAGAGTTCAGAGGATCATAAGCAATATTTAAAGATAGTTTTACAAACTCCAAGGGAGTATTAGCTATATGCTAAGTTCTCAAAATATGAATTTTGACTTCGTAATATTACTTTCTTAAGGTATGTGGCTAGCAAGATGGTATCTAAGAAAACTTTAAGAAAGTAAAAGTGGTATAGCAATGTCCACATCTTACTACAATTACAGATGAAGATCCAAATCCAATTTGCGCTTTCTGCTGTTATCTATTATCCATTCTATTTGAGCTGTAATTAGATCAAGTACATGAACATATGCTTGTAAAGCATCAATTAACTCCTTAGCATTTGAAGTCAAGATGAGAATTCGTTGTGCTGAGTGTGGGATAAACCTTTATTCCACAGTATGATCAAGAAAAGACAACAGACTATCAAAGAAGTGGTTAACATTTAACAAACCTATCAGTTTGTAATGCATATTTAGTTGTGCCCAGGAGACTATGTGGAAAATCTCCTCTAAAGTACCAAAACCCCCTGGTAAGGCAATGAAGGCATCAGCATTGCTCATCATTCTAGCCATGCGCTCATGCATGGAAGCAACCCTAAATTCTTCCCCAATTGTCTTTCCTATGATGTTGAATGCAGTTAAAACTGTAGGAATAATACCTAGAACTTGACATCCTCCTACATGTACAGCTGTAGACACACACCCCATTAACCCACGATTACCTCCACCATAGACTAAATGAATTTTCTCCTTGCCAACACCATACCCAGGTTTTGTGCTGCTTTTACATATTCTTTATCTTTTCTAGGACTAAAACCACAAAAGACACAAATATTTCAAAACTGACGAAATGTGATTCCCTTCATAGCTGTACACACTTTAACTTTGAGTATAAAAGTAAAGATACTAACGTGTGAATTTATAGAATTCAGAGAAGGACATACACACGATAGCTATGTGAATAGGTCAGGCATAATTAGAACAACTATGTGAGTGATTGATAGATATCAGCTAAATTGAAGGTAAAATTTTCAAAAATAACGGCAATCATGTATATGTACAGTAGTTGTGATAGTCATTCATATTAAGCATATAAAGAGAAGAAGGTTAAGATATCACTAGAAAATTTCCTTTTTCTTATTGTCCTTGATGAATGATTGATGTCTTGATTATTGTAGGAAAGTTGTAGATGATAGGCGTCATTGTAAAAAAAAAGTGAAGATGCAAACCAGATAATTATTGAAGAGGGACAATTAAATATTTTTCTTGTTTTTCCAATGTTCTTGCCAGTTGACTATCAGTATTATTAAGTCGACTAGCTATTTTGAGAAATTTTAATTTGGACTGATTGTTTTACAGTTGATTGATTACATATATTTTGAAGCAATCAACTGTATCCTACCAGTTAACTACGTATTCTTTGATTTTTACAGACTTTTATAAGTTCAAAAATGTTTCTTTTTCCATGTGCTATCTTACTACTGAATATCAACAGATTTAAAGTAGATTTTGACACATATATTCAAAATGTGCGGCCACCGATTTTTGCCGAAATAGTAGATAAGTTTTCTTTATAGATTTTCAAGAATTACGGCCACCGATTTTAATTTTATTTCAATACTTTGTCCAAATTTCTGACTTCCTATTTTGGCACCATGCTCTATTATGTATGCCACATTTTCTGCTGTATTGTCCTACATTAATATTTGGTATTAAATGCAAAGTTCTTTTCCTTCATTACAAGAAAAGTTAATTTATTTTCTCTGAAACTCAGTTATTATGGTGTCTAAGTGGTTAGTAGGTTAAAGTAATAAAAAGTTTGTAAGGAATGGACAGATGATGGCCTTATGGTGTTTTGATGAATGTAATCAAAGGAATTAGTGGTGTTGAAGTTTTGAAGAATAAAATATAGGAATTAGGATTTAAATTAATCTTTGAACTTTTAATTTATAAATATGAATAATATTCTGAGAATCATGTCTGAAAATAATGTAAATGATCAAGATATTTATGTTAAAGGTTTATATTATGCTAAATCGAATCTAGTATCTAAGATGTGAATTATGTTGAAATTGAGAATTCATGTTTGAGTAATTGTTGGGAAAGATCTTCTTAAAATGATTGGATGAATTAAAAGGGGTTGATATAAGTTAGAATGAGGTGGTTTTGGATATGAAAGAAGAAATGATTGAAATTTTTGACAATGAGTTTAATGGTGTTAATAAGATGGTATAGAATTACTGTAATGAGGTAAGTTGAAATTATTAGACATGTGTCAATGGTACATACATGTTATAAAAGGTTTGGTGGATTTATTACTGCGTATGTGTAACATATTGATTAAAGGATTTTAGGATAAAAATAGATAATAGATTAAGATGATGATATTTATGGGATGATGTTGACAAGTGAGAATTAAAGATGACTTGATAGAAGATTAGAATAAGAAAAGATAGTTACCCAATATGGGTGTAAAGATGTTCTTTTATGTGTATGTTTTTTAATATCGACTTATAGATATATGCATGCGAGCTTGAGGATATAAAGGAAGGCGATACTCAATGGTTTAAGAGTTCCTTATATATATATATATACCCAATATGGGTGTAAAGATGTTCTTTTATGTGTATGTTTTTTAATATCGACTTATAGATATATGCATGCGAGCTTGAGGATATAAAGGAAGGCGATACTCAATGGTTTAAGAGTTCCTTATATATATATATATATACACACACAATATGTTGAATACTTTGTATAAAGTGAAAATGATTAGAAAAGGAATACAAACAATTTAATACTGGTCAAAAGTCTATAAGGACCATGAATGTTGAGCACTAGAAATTATCAGTTGGTGACCACATATTTTTGAAGGACTCACCAATGAAAGAGGTAATGAGATTTAGAAAGAAAAGAAAGTTACATCCTCGGTATATAGGACCATTTGAAATTCTTGATAGGATTAGTTCGGTGGCTTATCGTTTGACTTTACCACCTGAATTGGGTAATGTTCATCCAATTTTTCATGTGTCTATGCTACGAAAATATTTACCGGATCCAACACATGTTATACAATGTCCATAGATTTAGTTACAGAAAGATTTAACCTATGAGGAATAATCAGTAGTAATAGTAGACAGACAAGTAAAGAAGTTGCGGTCAAATGAAATATCTACGAAGAAAGTGATATGAAAAAATACTCTTCTGAGGAAGCTACTTGGGAAAGAGAGGAGGATATGCGCACCAGATATCCGCATTTGTTTGAACAATGAGATTAGTATTCAACTGCAACTAAGGTGATGAAATTCGGGGACCGAATTTCTTTAAGGGGGAAATAATGTAATAGCCGTAAAATTGAACGAAAATTTCAATTAAAGAAAATTTGAAATAAAAGAGAGAATTTCAAAAATGGGGATAAGAACTGTAGAAAATATGTATATTTACTACATGGGTTAAAGAAGTACAAAGAAAATATGAGAATTTACGTTTTGAGACATAATTTTTATTTATAAATGATAGTATTTTGCTATAAACAAATATATTTTTATTTGTTTAAAAATGATTATGTCTTGCTACAAGTAAATAGACTTTTAAGTAAAATAATAATTATTTTGCTTAAACTAATTATATTGGCCTCTAATGAATTTTTGTTGTATTTTTAGAAATATTCTTTCTTTTAATATGTATAAAGATATTTATTTTGAGATTTCTTTTATTATGATTTTTATCAAGACAAAATCATGATTTAAGAGTTTAACTAAAATTTTATGAGAATGTAAATTTTTAGAAATTTTTGGAATATTTTAGGATGAAAAACGGAACTTATATGAATATATATAAAAAATTCCTATTATTCAATTATTAAATAATAATAATTATTTAAAAAAAATAAACAATAAAAAGAGACAAGAGGGAAGGGGGAGACGTTCTGTCTGCAAATTTTTGAAAATCGAGAAAGAAGGAATAGTGAATAAATAATAACCTTCAACTTTTTCTCTAGATTTGCAGTGCTTATTGGCTTCCGATCTCAAAACTGAAGGTGTTACTGGATTTAAGATAAAGAATACTACGGTTTTGACCGATCAATTTTTCAAATCAGCCGTTGAATTGCTATAAATTTGAAGTAGAAAATATCAGAAAAAAGGTAAATTCTGAAACTCTTACTTAGAGACTTCCAATTGAAAATCTGACACCATAGATAAATTCAGGAGCTAGATAAACCTTAGGATATGAATATTTTTGACCATCTGACAACTTTTTATTCGTCGTGAATAGTGTTTCCAGCGAGTGAATAGTATTTTTCCAAAATTAATGAAACCTAAATGAGAAGAAGGTTTGTCTAATTTATGAAGAATCACAAAATTTAATACATGTTTTCATTTTTTCCTACAAAATTTCAAAGATGTGATAGACTTATACTCACTTATAAAAATATGACATTAAGAGAACTTTATGTCTATAAAAAAATTAAATCTATAGTGATAGATATCAACACCCTGATTTCAAGAAGATATATTAGGAAATAAAGAAATACTTGACATATTCTTTTTCGTTCCTGAAATGGAAACTATATGATATTTAGCATTAAAAGATCTTTTTTTTGGACATATTAAAAGAACTAACATAGCTTATAATTAAGTCCCATTGATTACAAGAGGTCATATACATAAGGGATGCATTTTTCATTAATTCTTGAGGGAGCGAAGAAAACAGTCTTACTAGCTTTCGGCAATCTAAGTTACACAAGTTGGTGCTTTTCCTAGAACTATGGGCCTGACATTAGCACATTTAGCAGTTGCTAGAGCTCCATTAAACGTGAGATTTATGTCACTAAGCTCCACATCTTCACATGGTACACTACTGCTGCAAATAAGACTGACTCCTTCCTGAGTTGCAGAAGTACCCCTAATATTTTTCAATGTCACATTGCTTATTTTTATTTTTGATGCAGTCTATAACCATCGAAACCAACCAAAAAAACAAAGAAGAAAATATCAGTGTTGGAAGATTTAGCCTTTGGCATGATTGAACTTTAAATTTCATATTTATTTCATTATAGGAAAAATGATTTCAGTTATAAATTTTTAACTTGCTATTTGTTCAAATTGTGTCAATTGAAACGTAAAAATTGCTTTTAGTTAAGTACCTTTCTTGTGCATTGATTCCATGGGCAGTACTCTTGATCTATAATGATAGGGTTCTTAACATTAACCATTCTAATGTCCTCAAAGTGCAAATCAGTCACAATAGAATTTCCTGGGGTACCAGGCCAGGTCTTGACCCTCACACCATTGTCTGTGTTGTTAAATGTGCAATTCCTAATTGTGAAACCCTCTACAGGCTCTTCATTCAAGTATTTTCCAAGGCTTCCTACACTCATGCCATGTCCAGGTCCACAAGTCACATTCAGGACATTAATCTTTCTGCTACCATCACCTAAAGAGATGCAATCATCACCAGTGCTAATGATTGAGTTAGTAATGTTGACCTCAGTCGAACTTCCAATGTGGATTCCATCAGTGTTGGGGCTTTCTGAAGGGGCAGTGATAGTGAAGTGTATAAAAGTTACATTGTTGCACCCCAAGACATTGACATGAAAGTTTTTGCTATCCTTTGAGGTTATTTCTCGAATGATAGAATTGTTCAAAAAACCAAAACCAAAATTCTACAAGAATTTCAAAAGAAACACAATTTGTTAGGATTTTTTTGAGAACACACTAGTACTAGATACAATATTGAGTTATGGATATGTTACTTTACCATGGAGAGCTTCTTGCAGTTCTTGTTTTTTCCACAGTCATTTTGCTTCCAAGCCCTTGCTCCTTTGCCATCAAAAGTTCCTTTTCCAGATAAAGTGAAGAAATTAATATATGTAAATTTAACCCATTGAGCATTTCCATCCAATTGGCTGGGGTCTGATGGTGCTTCAACTGTGCCATCAACCTGAACCTCAATTGGACCCCTGCAGGGTCCTCTAAGATCTACTTGTTTTAACTTGTATGCACCTTTAGGAACCACAACTTTGCTTTGAGTTGTTGATGCACATGCATCTTTCCAAGCCTTCGTTAATGCCTTCAGAATAAAACCAAATAGAAAATTATGAAAGGAGAAACATGTGGCCGATGATTTCAGTTTTACTAAATTTAAGAGTGCATTTGGTTTGTAAAAATATTTTCAGTTATTATTTTTTTTAAATCTACTTTCATTGGCAAGTTTTCATTATTTATAGAATACATTTGTTTTATGAAGTTAAAAATTTGTTCATTTACTTTCAAATCAAATTGGCACAGATAGCTATAAATGTTACTGATTTTTGTATTTGATCTTCTATGATTATACTATTACTTTATTATTTTTCTAATAATTGGGATGGACACTCTTCTAAAATTACAAAGATATCACCGGTTAGTTTTTTGAAAACACTGAAAGTATATTTTAAATGTTTATTATTTTCATCTATTTTAGAAAATGTTTTCATAAAAAAAAATTTGTAAACTTTATCAGATAGATTTTCAATCACGTTTTCTAGTTTCAATAAAAATAAATAAAAAAATAAGCAAAATCAAACAGACCCTTAAGTATATGTTGTTACCTGGGTTATATCTCCGTTGGGAGCTGCACCGTATTTTGTCACATCAAAGATCTTAGATTGACCTTTGGCACAGGAAGCTAGTAATAACAACAAAGAAAATGTGTGAACACTCACTTTCATATTCATTTTGATATATTCCTTTTCTTTTCCCCTTCTCACACGTTGCGACTTAAAGTGGCAAGTAGATTGTAATAAGATACTATTCCGTAGGAGACTATTTATATTGGTAAAATTTCTAGGCCATCTACCATTGTGAACTAATTTTGTTCTAATTGTAGATTGCATTGTACTATATTTTGCTGGAAGTTAATTAATTGTGGGCATAAACAACCCAAAGAATAAAAACAAAACAACTTATTAGTGCTACAAAATTTGGACAAGCTATTTAGTTAATACTATATTTGTGACTATATATCTTTCACCTAAAATGCTGAGGTAAGATTTCATTGCAAATAATAATAATAAAGAGAGAGAGACTAGATATGACTTTTCATTAGTACAAAAAAAAAAAAAATAAACTGAAGTAAAATTTTTACTAAAGGTGTCATTATTTCTGTTAAATGTATTGGAGCTATTTAGCAAATTTCTAACCAAAATCTGTTTATGAAACCAGAATTAGCATGTCAAACATTGTTGGTGGTGAAGAAAACAATAAATTTGATATTGATAATATATAATATTTTCTTAGAGTAATAAAGATCAATATAAGATGTAAAAAAAAATATATTTTCTAAGGAACTTTTGGTTAACTATAATTATACATTCAATCCTTAGACTTTAAATTGTGATTTTTATTATTTTTACAAGTTTAATAACTGACACGTGTGTATCAAATTACACCTCTCAACTTATCTGTTTCTTTACAATAGGATTATTGTCAATCTCAGTCTCAGGGAACCCTTCCCTTCAAATACAGTTCTCATAAGAAAAAATATGAAGATTTGTAGCCTAACACTGTCTCTGAGAGTGAATTTACAATGAATAAAGAACTAGAAAAAGAAGGAACTCAAATGAGCTAAGAAGATTATTTACAAGTTTGAAAAAAGTTCTTGGTGTTTGATGCTTCCGTAAAAAACTTTCATTATATAGTTTTTGTGTCAAAATATCATAGGGTTGTTTGGTTGGGGGTTTTATTTTAAATTATTGGGAATGTTAATTTGTGAATGTAAAATTGTTGTGTTTGATTTCAAAATTTAAAACCTAATTTCATGAAAATTTTAATTTTTGAGAATGGTTTTTTGAGGTAGATTCCTATGAAAATATTATCTTCTAAAGAGTTGGGAATTGTAGTTTCCATAGTGGAGGAAATGTTTTTATAAAGTGAAATTACAATTTTATAGTTATATTCAATTATTATACTCATTCTTTCAATTTTACTTATATTTTGTAAAATGAAATTATATTTAAAAAAAATATTATTTAAAGATTCTCAATAATTTTAAAGACTAACCAAACACGTTTTGTATATTTTTAAAAAGTATCATTTCTATCAATCAAGAATAAAAATTCTTACTGTATACTAAATCTCTCTTAAAAAAATTTTGCATTAGTATTAGTTGATATTGACTTCTTATAAGTCAACTATTGTCGAGACAATTTTAAGGGGACGTTTAGTACGCGGTAAGATTTTTTATTTCTGTAAATCATATATTTCAAGAAACATGTTTTATGGGAATCATGATTCTTAGACATATAAAAAATGCATTTAATTGGTTTTAAATATTTATTTGAAATTTTTTTATTACTATGTTTAGTTATAATAGAACTTTCTTGAAAATTTTAATAATTTTTAAAAAATGTCATTACCTATGTTAAGGTAATAGAGAGAAAATAATAAGAAAAAGAGAAAGATGATGAGAAAAAAAATAAGAGAGAGAAAGGATGAGAGAGATGGGTGAGAGAGATGAATAAAAAAGAAAGTGAGAGAATATAGAACATTATTATCTTTTCACATTTAAAAAAAATATTATGACATGAGAAACTTGAATTTTCAACTCCTCGTATAAAAACTTTTTGATGAAAATTTTTGTAAAAATTATTTTCAAGAATCTATATTTTTAAAAATTTTATTTTAAAATTTAGGAATTAAATATAAAAATTTAACTTTATCAAATTCAACTTTTTAGAAATCTAAAAAAAATTTCTCTACCAATCACACCCCCAAAAAGAAAATAATTTGATTAGAGGAGGTTTTGTAACTGACAAAAGTTAATAGTCGACTACTGCTATTAGTTTTAGATTCTAATTTTATTGAAAATAGTGGCAAATAGTAAATTGTATGCTGCCAACACTAGATTATTAATATTTGGTTAAAACTTTTGAAGTTTTACAACAATAGTTGAATTTTCGTTAAAACATAATTTCTTTTAAACTCTTAACCGACATTCACACAAAAAAAAAAAATCTGTCACCTCTGACGTATTATTGAAACAATTACAATTTCTTCCATTTTCTTTCAATTGCAACAATGTCCCCCCTCATCTTGTTTTCCATTTTCACCGATGATTTTCAACTAATCCTAAATATTAGGATCAAATTACACCTCTCAACTTAATTTGGAGTTGTAAAACGAAATCTGTTTCTTTACAACAGGATTAGCGTCAATCTCATTCTTAGGGAATCTTTCCCTTCAAATACAATTCTCATAAGAAAAAATATGAAGATTTATAGCCTAACACTCTCTTTGAGAGTGAATTTACGATGAATAAAGAACTAGAAAAAGAAGGAACTCAAATGAGCTAAGAAGATTATTTACAAGTTTGAAAAAAGGTCTTGGTGTTTGATGCTTTCGTAAAAAACTTTCATTATATAGTTTTTGTGTCAAAATATCTTAGGGTTGTTTGGTCAGGGGTTTTATTTTAAATTATTGGGAATGTTAATTTGTGGATGTAAAATTGTCGTATTTGATTTCAAAATTTAAAACCTAATTTCAAGAAAATTTTAATTTTTGAGAATGGTTTTTTAAGGCAGATTCCTACGGAAATATTATCTTCTAAAGAGTTGGGAATTGTAGTTTCCATAGTGGTGGAAATGTTTTTATAAAGTGAAATAAAAATTTTATAGTTAAATTCAACTATTACACCCATTCTTTCAATTTTACTTATATTTTGTAAATTGAAATTATTATTTTTTAAATATTATTTAAAGATTCTCAATAACTTTAAAAACTAACCAAATTCGTTTTGTATATTTTTGAAAATTATCATTCCCATCAATCAAGAATAAAAAATCTTACTGTGTATACTAAACCTCTCTTAAAATATTTTTGCATTAGTATTAGTGGAAATTGACTTCTCATAATTCAACTATTACCGAAACAACTTTTAGGGGACGTTTAGTGTGCGATAAGATTTTTTATTTCTGTAAATCATATTTCTCAAGAAACATGTTTTATGGGAATCGTGATTATTAAAAATATACAAAATACATTTGATTGATTTTAAATATTTATTTAACATTTTTGTGTTACTACGTTTAATTATACCTAAATATTGTAACACACGTGTCAGTTATTAAACTTGTAAAAATAATAAAAATCACAATTTAAAGTCTAAGGATTGAATGTATAATTATAGTTAACCAAAAGTGGCAAGAACCTTAGAAAATATATTTTTTTACATCTTATATTGATCTTTATTACTCTAAGAAAATATTATATATTATCAATATCAAATTTATTGTTTTCTTCTCCACCAACAATGTTTGACATGCTAATTCTGGTTTCATAAACAGATTTTGGTTAGAAATTTGCTAAATAGCTCCAATACATTTAACAGAAATAATGACACCTTTAGTAAAAAATTTACTTCAGTTTATTTATTCTTTTTTGTACTAATGAAAAGTCATATCTAGTCTCTCTCTCTTTATTATTATTATTTGCAATGAAATCTTACCTCAGCATTTTAGGTGAAAGATATAGAGTCACAAATATAGTATTAACTAAATAGCTTGTCCAAATTTTGTAGCACTAATAAGTTGTTTTGTTATGATTCTTTGGGTTGTTTATGCCCACAATTAATTAACTTCCAACAAAATATAGTACAATGCAATCTACAATTAGAACAAAATTAGTTCACAATGGTAGATGGCCTAGAAATTTTACCAATATAAATAGTCTCCTACGGAATAGTATCTTATTACAATCTACTTGCCACTTTAAGTCGCAACGTGTGAGAAGGGGAAAAGAAAAAGAATATATCAAAATGAATATGAAAGTGAGTGTTCACACATTTTCTTTGTTGTTATTACTAGCTTCCTGTACTAAAGGTCAATCTAAGATCTTTGATGTCACAAAATACGGTGCAGCTCCCAATGGAGATATAACCCAGGTAACAACATATACTTAAGGGTCTGTTTGATTTTGCTTATTTTTTTTATTTTTTTTCATTGAAACTAGAAAATATGATTGAAAATCTATCTGATAAAGTTTTTTTTATGAAAACATTTTCTAAAATAGATGAAAATAACAAACATTTAAAATATACTTTTAGTGTTTTCAAAAAACTAACCGGTGATATCTTTGTAATTTTAGAAGAGTGTCCATCCCAATTATTATAAAAATAATAAAGTAATAGTATAATCTTAGAAGATCAAATACAAAAATCAGCAACATTTATAGCTATCTGTGCCAATTTGATTTGAAAGTAAATGAACAAATTTTTAACTTCATAAAACAAATGTATTCTATAAATAATGAAAACTTGCCAATGAAAGTAGATTTTTAAAAAATCATAACTGAAAATATTTTTACAAACCAAATGCACTCTTAAATTTAGTAAAACTGAAATCATCGGCCACACGTTTCTCCTTTCATAATTTTCTATTTGGTTTTATTCTGAAGGCATTGACGAAGGCTTGGAAAGATGCATGTGCATCAACAACTCAAAGCAAAGTTGTGGTTCCTAAAGGTGCATACAAGTTAAAACAAGTAGATCTTAGAGGACCCTGCAGGGGTCCAATTGAGGTTCAGGTTGATGGCACAGTTAAAGCACCATCAGACCCCAGCCAATTGGATGGAAACGCTCAATGGGTTAAATTTACATATATTAATTTCTTCACTTTATCTGGAAAAGGAACTTTTGATGGCAAAGGAGCAAGGGCTTGGAAGCAAAATGACTGTGGAAAAAACAAGAACTGCAAGAAGCTCTCCATGGTAAAGTAACATATCCATAACTCAATATTGTATCTAGTACTAGTGTGTTCTCAAAAAATATCCTAACAAATTGTGTTTCTTTTGAAATTCTTGTAGAATTTTGGTTTTGGTTTTTTGAACAATTCTATCATTCGAGAAATAACCTCAAAGGATAGCAAAAACTTTCATGTCAATGTCTTGGGGTGCAACAATGTAACTTTTATACACTTCACTATCACTTCCCCTTCAGAAAGCCCCAACACTGATGGAATCCACATTGGAAGTTCGACGGAGGTCAACATTACTAACTCAATCATTAGCACTGGTGATGATTGCATCTCTTTAGGTGATGGTAGCAGAAAGATTAATGTCCTGAATGTGACTTGTGGACCTGGACATGGCATGAGTGTAGGAAGCCTTGGAAAATACTTGAATGAAGAGCCTGTAGAGGGTTTCACAATTAGGAATTGCACATTTAACAACACAGACAATGGTGTGAGGGTCAAGACCTGGCCTGGTACCCCAGGAAATTCTATTGTGACTGATTTGCACTTTGAGGACATTAGAATGGTTAATGTTAAGAACCCTATCATTATAGATCAAGAGTACTGCCCATGGAATCAATGCACAAGAAAGGTACTTAACTAAAAGCAATTTTTACGTTTCAATTGACACAATTTGAACAAATAGCATGTTGAAAATTTATAACTGAAATCAATTTTCCTATAATGAAATAAATATGAAATTTAAAGTTCTATCATGCCAAAGGCTAAATCTTCCAACACTGATATTTTCTTCTTCGGTTTTTTGGTTGGTTTCGATGGTTATAGACTGCATCAAAAATAAAAATAAGCAATGTGACATTGAAAAATATTAGGGGTACTTCTGCAACTCAGGAAGGAGTCAGTCTTATTTGCAGCAGTAGTGTACCATGTGAAGATGTGGAGCTTAGTGACATAAATCTCACGTTCAATGGAGCTCTAGCAACTGCTAAATGTGCTAATGTCAGGCCCATAGTTCTAGGAAAAGCACCAACTTGTGTAACTTAGATTGCCAAAAGCTAGCAAGACTGTTTCCTTCGCTCCCTCAAGAATTAATGAAAAATGCATCCCTTATGTATATGACCTCTTGTAATCAATGGGACTTAATTATAAGCTATGTTAGTTCTTTTAATATGTCCAAAAAAAAAGATCTTTTAATGCTAAATATCATATAGTTTCCATTTCAGCAACGAAAAAAGAATATGCCAAGTATTTCTTTATTTCCTAATATATCTTCTTGAAATCATGGTGTTGATATCTATCACTATAGATTTAATTTTTTTATAGACATAAAGTTCTCTTAATGTCATATTTTTATAAGTGAGTATAAGTCTATCACATCTTTGAAATTTTGTAGGAAAAAATGAAAACGTGTATTAAATTTTGTGATTCTTCATAAATTAGACAAAATTTCTTCTCATTTATTTTTTATTAATTTGGAAAAACATATAGTCATAAGAATGTGATAAAGTTTTTATTTCTTACTTCGAATGTCTATATTTAAAAGTATAATATAATTTCTAATTGAATGCAAAAACAAAATCAATATTAGTTATCTTCATCAAGGTGAATACTTTTTCAATATATATTTGTAAGCGTAAATTAAATATGAGGTTCTCTTGAAGTTTTTCTTTTTTGGAAGACTTGAAGGACCTAATCTCGGTTGATAATCAAACTAATCCAAAGATTCTTGTTTTACAAAAAAAAATAGAGAGGATAGGGTTAATATGGTAATGCATTCATATGAATTTTAGGTGGCAAAGCCAATGCCACCAAATTATGATAATTTGTAGAGATGGCAATTATATTAGATTATATCCACCTCACATGACACAAAAGTTATAAGTAATGAAGAGATCCTTTTTGAGATATGGCGGAAATGAGAAGTTATTTTGGGTTGGTTAATCGTCATTTTAGGTGTTATGCAACTAAATATACTTTGCATAACAATGGGATAATTTGATCAGTGATTTGGAAGCTAGGAATTCTACAGTTGCTCACTTTACTTTTATTGAAAATATATAACAATAGTCATCCTTTGGGTGAAAACTCGGCAAAAAGATATTTAAGGACATCAAGAATATCTTCTTCTGGATGTTCAAAACCAAAATCAATGAGCCTCTTGTTCCTTACTTGTCCAATTACTAGTGAAAGCTAGTGGACTGAACTGACGTATGAGTAGTTTATTTTAGTTATGGGCTTTTAGTCTAGCCCTACTCAGCCTTTTAAACTGAATCGGGCGAACTATCTTTTTTTTTTACACTTTTTGAATATATCTATATTGAAATTAATTAAAGTATAATGATTAGAAACCCTAAGTCACAGAGTAACTTGAATATTTTTACACAATCTCAATTATAGTTGAAGACCCAGTTTTCTTGTTTCTTGACTGTGAACGTTGTCCATATCCATGAATAGGAAAAGAAACTTAAAAGAAATTTTTTATTTGAATAATATGTAATGAAGTAAACCACCTTTGCCGTTTTATATTTTTACTCTTGGTGTATCGATGATAGAAAATGTAATAGCCGTAAATTTAACGTAAATTTTCAATTAAACAAAATTTGAAATAAAAGAGATAATTTTGAAAATGGGGATTTCAATTAAAGAAAATTTGGAATTAAAGAGAGGATTTCGAAAATGGAGTTAGAACCCGGTGAAAATAAGTTATTATTTACATGGATTAAAGAATTAAAAAAAAGTGAGGAATTTACGTTTCGGGACAAAAATGCAATTTCTTAAAAGTTTCGGGGTTAAAATATAAATAAGAAAATTTTGCAAGGACCTCCATCAAAAAATAAAATTTTGCATAAAGGTCCCCCGAGATATTTTAAGGGCCTCAACCAATCCGGAAGTTGGTCATTGACAGATTTTTTCATCTCTATTCAGAAAATTCTCCCCGAAAACCCTCTAACTTCTCTCTAAGATTTCTTCGCCTCCGGACCTCGAATTTCGACACCACCACCACCAACGGACTCAGACGAAGAGTTCTTCAAATCCATCCGATTGGTTTATGGAGAATTGGCTGGAAATTGGCCAAAAAATTGAAGGAAAAATCGGCCAAAAAGGTAACCCCCGAAACTCCTATTTTTAGTTTTCAAACGCAAAAACTAACACCGTAGATCGATCCAGAAGGCACCGAAACCTTTGGATCTCAAATTTCAGCTAGATCCACCACCGCACGTGCCCCCACGCGCCGCATCTCTCTCGGCGATTGAATCCCACGCGCAGCTCCTTGGGCGGCGCGTGTAACACGTGACAGCTGGACCTCCTTGCGTTGACCGACCTCCCGGAGGCCAAATTTCGCAAATTCGGAGTCGTTTTTAAGGTTTTCGGACGTTCCGGACTCGATTTTTGGATTTACTTTGCTAAATTCGAATCAGAAACTAGGATTTTATGGGTGTACAACTTTGTACTTCAAAGTGGTGAGTAGACAATTCTTCCTATGGCTTGTTTTTACTCTTCTTGAACTTTACATTGATAAATGAGTATGATTACATGTTATTTATACTTCCATATGTTCCTGAAATGGTTTGGAAATGTCTGAAATAATTGGAATATGATATTTAGTTCAAGAAGAGTTTGATTTTGAAATGAATTTTGAAACACATTGAACATGCGATTCTAAAATGTATTTCGCATTACATGGCAAAGAAAATATGTTATGCATGTGACATTGATTTTACAGTGTTATGTTTGCTTCGGATATGGGCATGATTATATGATTCCTTTTATTGAAAAATTTATTAAAAAAGATTTGGTACTGAGACTGAAAGTTCTGTCACTTTTATATATATATTGAACAATGACGGGTTATATGGCTTGAGACGGAAATGTGAAGGTGGTATTAGTGGTAATGTGAGGAGGCAGTTGGGTGATGAACTCACATTTCCCTGATTACCTATTGTGAGGAGGCAGTTGGGTGATGAACTCACATTCCCTGTTGATCTATTGAAGTTGTAATCAGTGGTATTGTGAGGAGGCAGTTGGGTGATGAACTCACATTTCCCTGATTACCTATTGTGAGGAGGTAGTTGGGTGATGAACTCACATTCCATGTTTATCTATTGAGTATGTTGAAAATTGTGACATACTTGAGTATTATATAAATGAATTGATTTTTAATGCATATCAAATTTGATTTAAGATTAATTTGTATCATATGTGGTACAGATATTTGAATGTGATTTGAACTGAGAATATTTTGAAAATGCGGGTCCCATAAGGATGTACTTCTGAGTGGTAGATTTTGATATGATAAGTTTTAATATATGAGTACATCCTTATGTTAATCTGAGAGGTCATAGAAGGTATTATCTGCTTACTGAGTTGTAAAACTCACTACACGTGATTGATATATTTTTCAGATAAAGACCCAGAATTTGGTCCTGCGGCTACTTGACCGACTAGGTGTCGTACTTCGATGGTGAGCCTAACTTGTTTCTAGGCTCTCAGTGTATTATATTGTAATATATTTGTACTTTAGAGTTACTCTGAACGTCAAAGGCAGGATCCTTGTTTTCGCTGTAAACTTGTTATATATAGACTTTGCATGTATAATTATTAGTTTTGTAAACTTGTAAACGTTTGATAATACTCGGATATGTGTTATTGTGAGACTATTTGCATATGCGTAATAATAAAGTTTATTGGATAGTAAAGGTATTCGCGTTCCTAAAGTAGGGATGTGACAAGTTGGTATCAGAGCATTAGGTTTCCCTGTGACAATCACAGCAAAGGATTCTTTAGTAGGACCTTTAGTATCGATATGAGCCGGACATATTTATACTTCAGGTGCTGCTGAGGGATTCTATAGGATATTCACTTCCTTTCTATTCCAAGTGTCTTTAAATTCCTTGAGTAAAGTTTGAATACATATTATAGTATCTTAAAGAGGTGTTTTATTCTGTATAGTTAATGATGCCGCCAAGAACTAGAGCAGTCACTAGAGAAGAAGTTGTAGATCGTGTACCCTCTACAGAAGAATCTGCACAATCTACAATACCCGTACAAAGAGGTCGTGGTAGAGGCCGACCTAGAGGAAGAGGTAGAGGTAGAGGATGTGCACAGGGTCTGAGAACCCCAAGACAAGATGAACAGACTCCAGTATCTGATAGCGTTCCTGGGGAAAGAGTAGAAACCCCTTAGGAGCCACCTGATAGAACTGCTGATATGATTGCTGGTATACATAGAAGTTTAGAAACATTGGCTGGATTTGTAGTGGAATAGGGTAGAAAGGAAGGCCAGCCAGCAGAACATGCTCTTGAAGTGCAAGAACTGGGAAGAACAGCTGACCAAGAGGACAAGCTTAAAGGGATTGAGGTGTCATTACCGCAATTCCTTAAGTTAAAACCTCTGACTTTTTCTGGGTCAGATGTTCAGGAAGACCCACAGATATTTATTGATGCTGTGGAACGATTTTTCAGAGTCTTGGGGTGCTCTAGTAGAAGATATGTTGAGTTGGTGTCTTTTCAACTGTCTGATGTGTCCCAAGTTTTATTTGAGACATTTGTACAAGGACGGGTAGTTGTTTTACCACCAATAGAGTGGGACGAATTTAAGGAAGCATTTATGAATCGCTTTCTACCAATAAGTGAAAGAGACAAGAAGCCAGAGAGTTTGAGGAATTGAAACAAACACCAAACATGTCAGTTTCTGAATATGACATCCGTTTTACCCGGTTGTCCAGATATACACCATATCTGGTACCTACTGAGAAGGATAGAATTAAGAGGTTTGTATTGGGATTGATACGCCCATTGTTTAAGTCGGTGGGTCCTCAAATGGATCATTTTTCAACTTATTCAGCAGCTATGAACTGTGCTAGAATGATGGAAACACGAGAGCAAGCTGACATAGAAGGTCTTAAGAGAAGGAAAAGAGATCGAAATAGTAATGCCCAGACTAGATATAATCCTACTGTCAGTGGGTCAAGATTTCAAAATCCATAGCGTTTTACTCAAACAAAAGCTGGTAGTTCTAACCAGCCATCAGTTAACATTAACAAGCAGAGAATGTTCCAAAGAGATATGAGACCCCCAAGTCAACAAGATTCAAGATCGATTCCCTTATGTCCCCTCTGTGGCAGGCCTCATACTGGACAGTGCCACAGAGAAATGGGTGCCTATTAGAAGTGTGGACAAGTGGGTCATTTGATGAGGAATTGCCCATAACTATGAAGTTTTAGTCAAGCATTAGTGCAACCAGCTTCACCTTCTGCATCTGCACCAGCACGACCTAGTAGAGCAGTTTCAGTCCAAGCAAGTAGTGGTGGTACTGGTAGAGGATCAGGAAATCGAGGGCGAGAACCAGCTCGAGTTTTTGCCTTGACACGACAGGATGCTCAGGCTTCAAATACAGTTATGACAAGTACATTATCAGTATGTTCCCATAAAGCATATGTCTTGTTCGATCCTGGCTCTACACATTCTTATATATCACCATGCTTTGCTAAAAAATTGAGTAGAGATCCCACTAGTTTGTATTGTTCTTTTATGGTTGCTACTCCAATGGGAGAATTCTTGTTGGTAAATGATGTGTATAGATCATGTGAAATTTCGATAGAGGATAAGGAAACTCTTGTAGATTTGATAGTTCTAGATATGGTTGACTTTGATGTGATTCTAAGAATGGATTGGTTGTCATCATGTCATGCCATTCTAGACTGTCACCATAAGGTGATTAAGTTTAATGTCCCTGGAGAACTTTCTTTCTCTATACAAGGAGACCGTAATGAGGTGCCTAGTAATTTAATATCTGCACTGACAGCTTATAAACTGTTACAAAAGGGATGCCAGGGGTATTTAGCAGTAGTTAAGGATGTTCATATGAAATATACAAGTGTAGAACAAGTTCCAGTAGTTAAAGAATTTTCTGATGTGTTCCCTGAAGAGTTGCCAGGATTACCACCAGACCGAGAGATTGAGTTTAGTATTGACCTTCTTCCTGAAACACAACCAATATCCATACCTCCTTATAGGATGGCACCCGCAGAACTTAAGGAATTGAAGGAGCAACTGCAAGATTTACTAGATAAAGGTTTTATTCGACCCAGTACATCTCCCTGGGGTGCTCCTGTTCTCTTTGTGGAGAAAAAGAATGGATCTTTATGTCTATGTATTGACTATAGGCAGTTGAACAAAGTAACTATACGAAATAAATATCATCTACCTAGAATAGATGATCTGTTTGATCAGTTACAAGGTGCTCAATGTTTTTCAAAAATTGATCTGAGATCTGGGTATCATCAATTGAAAATAAAGAAGGACGATATTTCAAAAACTGCTTTTAGGACTCGGTATGGGCACTACGAGTTCTTAGTAATGCCATTTGGTTTAACGAATGCCCCAGCTGCATTTATGGACTTAATGAATAGGGTATTTAAACCTTTCCTGGATCAGTTTATTATTGTATTTATCGATGATATTCTGGTGTATTCAAAGAGTTCAAAGGAGCATGAGCAACATCTAAGGATAGCTTTGCAAACCCTAAGAGAACATCAGTTGTATGCTAAGTTTTCAAAGTGTGAATTTTGGCTTAGTAGTGTTACGTTCCTAGGGTATGTGGTTACCAAAGATGGTATTCATGTTGATCCCAAAAAGATAGAAGCAGTACAACAATGGCCACGCCCTACGACAGTAACTGAAATTCGTAGTTTTCTCAGGTTAACAGGCTATTACCGTAGATTTGTTAAAGATTTTTCAAAAATAGCTGCTCCTTTGACCAGATTTACTAGGAAAGGAATAAAATTTGAGTGGTCTGATGCTTGTGAACGGAGTTTTCAGAAACTAAAGGAGTGCTTGACCACAGCCCCAATCCTTACCATTCCTACGGATACAAGAGATTACGTAGTATACTGTGATGCATCTAGAGTGGGTTTAGGCTGTGTGTTAATGCAAAATGGAAGAGTAGTTGCTTATGCATCCAGACAGTTGAAGAAGCATGAACAGAATTATCCCACCCATGATTTAGATATGGCAGCTGTAGTATTTGCTCTAAAGATTTGGAGACATTACCTGTATGGAAGAACTTGTGAGATTTATACAGATCACAAGAGTCTCAAGTATATTTTTCAACAGAAGGATCTTAATTTGAAGCAAAGAAGATGGATGGAGCTACTGAAAGATTATGACTGTACGATTTTGTATCATCTAGGTAAAGCAAATGTAGTAGCTGATGCTCTAAGCAGAAAGTCAATGGGAAGTTTGGCTCATATAACAGAGGTGCGACGACCATTGTTAGAAGAAATTCATAAGTTAGAAAGTAAGGGGATAAAGTTTGAAGTAAAAGAACCGGAAATATTATTGGCTCATATGCAGCTCCAATCTTCCTTAGTGGAGCAAATCAAAGCCGATCAAGACAAGGATGCTAATTTGCTCAAGATTAAGAGTGAAATGAAGGATAGCAAGGATTCTGAATTCTCAGTAGATACTAAAGGGGTATTAAGATACGGTAGACGATTATGTGTCCCAAATGTTAATGATTTGAGGAAACAAGTTTTGGAGGAAGCACATCGATCTACATATACCATACACCCAGGAACGACAAAGATGTACCAAGACATGATGGAATTGTATTGGTGGGATGGTATGAAGAGGGATATTACGAAATATGTTTCCCATTGCTTGACATGCCAGCAGGTAAAAGCTGAACATCAACGACCTGCAGGGTTACATCAGCGAATAGAAATATCAGAATGGAAGTGGGAGAGAATTACTATGGATTTTATCACTGGATTACCAAGAACTCCCAAAGGAAATGATTCTATCTGGGTCATTATAGACCGCATGACGAAGTCAGCACACTTTCTGCCTGTGAAAACAACCTACAACGTAACTCAGTATGCAATGCTCTATTTAAATGAAATAGTTAGGCTACATGGAGTCCATATATCGATTATATCTGATCGAGGGCCGCAGTTCACGGCACAATTTTGGAAAGCTTTTCAAGAAGCATTAGGAACGAGATTGGATTTGAGCATAGCTTTTCATCCCCAAACTAATGGTCAGTCTGAGCGTACGATTCAGATTTTAGAAGACATGCTCCGAGCCTGCATTTTTTATTTTGGTGGAAGTTGGGATATGTACTTGTCTTTGGCTGAATTTGCATATAATAATAGTTACCAGACTAGTATACAAATGTCCCCATTTGAAGTTTTATATGGTAAACGGTGCAGATCCCCCATTGGATGGTTCGAAGTGGGCGAGGCTAAACTTATAGGGCCAGATCTTGTACAAGAAGCTTTGAACAATGTAAAGTTGATTAGAGAAAGGCTGCAGGCAGCTCAGAGTAGAAAAAAGGCGTATGTTGACAATAGACGAAGGGAGTTAGAATTTTCAGAGGGTGAACAAGTATTCCTGAAAGTCTCACCCATGAAAGGAGTGATGAGATTTGGAAAGAAAGGGAAGTTAAGCCCTCGATATATAGGCCCTTTTGAAATATTGAATAGAATAGGTGCAGTGGCATATCGCATAGCTCTGCCACCAGAATTGAGTGATGTTCATCCAGTATTTCATGTGTCTATGTTACGGAAATACTTACCGGATCCTATTCATGTCATTCAACCCCAAGAAATTCAATTGGATAAGAATTTAACCTATGAGGAAAAGCCGATATCTATTGCTGATCGACAAGTGAAGAAGTTGCGGTCACGAGATATTTCTATGGTTAAGGTGATATGGCAAAATCACTCATCTGAGGAAGCTACGTGGGAAAGAGAATATGACATCCGCGCCAGATATCCGCATTTATTTGAACAATGAGGTTAGTGTTTATCTACAACTGTGGTGATGAAATTCGGGGATTGAATTTCTTTAAGGGGGGAAGAATGTAATAGCCGTAAATTTTCAATTAAACAAAATTTGGAATAAAAGAGATAATTTTGAAAATGGGGATTTCAATTAAAGAAAGTTTGGAATTAAAGAGAGGATTTCGAAAATGGAGTTAGAACCCTGTGAAAATAAGTTATTATTTACATGGATTAAAGAATTAAAAAAAATGTGAGGAATTTACGTTTCGGGGCAAAAATGTAATTTCTTAAAAGTTTCGGGGTTAAAATGTAAATAAGAAAATTTTACAAGGACCTCCCTCAAAAAGTGAAATTTTGCAGAAAGATCCCCCGGGATATTTTAAGGGCCTCAACCAATCCGGAAGGTGGTCATTGACAAATTTTTCCATCTCTCTTCAGAAAATTCTCCCTGAAAACTCTCTAACTTCTCTGTAAGATTTCTTCGCCTCCGGACCTCGGATTTCGACACCACCACCACCAACGGACTCAAGACAAAGAGTTCTTCAAATCCATTCGATTGGTTTCTGGAGAATTGGCCAGAAAATTAAAGGAAAAATCAGCCAAAAAGGTAACCCCCGAAACTCCTATTTTTAGTTCTCAAACGCAAAAACTAACATTGTAGATCGATCCAGAAGGCACTGAAACCTTTGGATCTCAAATTTCAACCAGATCCACCACCGTACGCGCCCCCACGCGCCGCATCTCTCTCAGCGAGTGAATCTCAAGCGCAGCTCCTTGGGCAGCGCGTATAGCGCATGACAGCCGGACCTCCTTGCGTTGACCGAGCTCCCGGAGGCCAAATTTTGTAAATCCGGAGTCGTTTTTAAGGTTTTCGGACGTTCCGGACTCGATTTTGGGATTTATTTTGCTGAACTCGGATCAGAAACTAGGATTTTAAGGGTGTCCAAATTTGTACTTTAAAGTGGTGAGTAGACAATTCTTCCTATGGCTTGTTTTTACTCTTCTTGAACTTTACATTGATAAATGAGTATGATTACATGTTATTTATACTTCCATATGTTCCTGAAATGGTTTGAAAATGTCTGAAATAATTGGAATATGATATTTAGTTCAAGAAGAGTTTGATTTTGAAATGAATTTTGAAACACATTGAACATGCGATTCTAAAATGTATTTCGCATTACATGGTAAAGAAAATATGTTATGCATGTGACATTGATTTTACAGTGTTATGTTTGCCTCGAATATGGGCATGATTATATGATTCCTTTTATTGGAAAATTTATTAAAAAAGATTTGGTACTGAGACTGAAAGTTCTGTCACTTTTATATATATATTGAACAATGACGGGTTATATGGCTTGAGACGGAAATGTGAAGGTGGTATTAGTGGTAATGTGAGGAGGCAGTTGGGTGATGAACTCACATTTCCCTGATTACCTATTGTGAGGAGGCAGTTGGGTGATGAACTCACATTCCCTGTTGATCTATTGAAGTTGTAGTCAGTGGTATTGTGAGGAGGCAGTTGGGTGATGAACTCACATTTCCCTGATTACCTATTGTGAGGAAGCAGTTGGTTGATGAACTCACATTCCATGTTTATCGATTGAGTATGTTGAAAATTGTGACATACTTGAGTATTATATAAAAGAATTGATTTTTAATGCATATCAAATTTGATTTAAGATTAATTTGTATCATATGTGGTACAGATATTTGAATGTGATTTGAACTGAGAATATTTTGAAAATGCGGGTCCCATAAGGATGTACTTCTGAATGGTAGATTTTGATATGATAAGTTTTAATATATGAGTACATCCTTATGTTGATCTGAGAGGTCATAGGAGGTATTATCTGCTCACTGAGTTGTAAAACTCACTACACGTGATTGATATATTTTTCAGATAAAGACCCAGAATTTGGTCCTGCGGCTACTTGACCTACTAGGTGTCGTACTTCGGTGGTGAGCCTAACTTGTTTCTAGGCTCTCAGTGTATTATATTGTAATATATTTGTACTCTAGAGTTGCTCTGAACGTCACAGGCAGGATCCTTGTTTCCGCTGTAAACTTGTTATATATAGACTTGGCATGTATAACTATTAGTTTTGTAAACTTGTAAACGTTTGATAATACTCGGATATGTGTTATTGTGAGACTATTTGCATATGAGTGATAATAAAGTTTATCGGATAGTAAAGGTATTCTCGTTCCTAAAGTAGGGATGTGATAGAAAACACACATTCAAATTCATTTTAAGATCGTATTAAGGAATTGATAGAAACTGCCTTTGTTAAATTTTTCATGTAACTATGTCAATTTATACAGGAATCTTTGCATACAAATATCTTTCTATATGAAGCAAGAACCATAAGAACTGATAATTGATTTGTTGCTGTGGATATTCTATCCATGCACTTTTGATTTTTAGATAGAATCTGGTAGATTCTCTTCGCCATGAAAATATAATTCTATTGAACCACTCAAAAGGTGATGGAAAAGAAATTGTTGCGCCGACTTATAAGCTAGAGAACTGTTGACCTGCATCTGAAGCTTTTAGAATCAAGGCCTGATGATGCTAAACGAAAGCTCCTACTTGTGTTCAAAGCTTCATTTGTGTTAAGATTAACTAGTTTCATTTGTAACTAGTTACACTTTTCTTTTTGAAATGTAATTTGTTACATTGCATTAACTACTTATATTTGAACTAATTATAGTTGAATATAAATTTAAATAATGACACTATTTTTTAAATTATAATTTTAACAAGATAACTTATATATTACATCTTTTATTTTTTGATTATTATTTTTTTAACAATATCTACATATTTTAATAATAAGAAATTAATATAAAAAAAATTACACATTAGACTTTCGGTGATGATTTTTATTGTCACAGAAAGTTCACTTTTGGCATGAAAAATCACCATTGAAAATATATTTTAGTGATAAAATTCACCACCAAAAATGGTATACACGTAATTTAAACTCTTAGTGATGAATTTTGTTGCCATCGAATGTCCTAAAAGTGGAAATTTTGTGGGAACTACTATGGTTTTAATTGGCGACGAAACAAAAGTGGGTAATCAACTAAAAGTGACCACTAAATATTTTCAGTGACGACTAAAATCATCACTGAAAACTTATATCCTTTTGTAAATGGTTGTTGGATGGGTATCCATCGTAATCCTGCTATGTTGGTCAAAACATTAAGAAAGCTGAGATGGGAAGAAGAAAGAATATAACTGTTAATGAGTTTGTTTCTACAAGTGGCAATTGGGATTGAAATAAGTTGCATGAATTTCTACCTCAAGAGGTGCGTAACCATATTCTTGCTGTCCTGACCCTTCCTAGTCACAAGCAGGAAGATGGTGTGAGATTAATGAAGGACGGAGGGTTTTCGATTAAATCAGATTATTATATGTCGATGGGGAGTGATGATAGTGTTGAAGAATGATTAAAAGTTTCACGTGGGGTTGGCCAAGTCTTCTTGACTTAGTCATGGTTGTTTTTTAACGTGGTTTGATTTACTGGTTTAGTGATTCAAAAAATATATTTATCTCTATTAAGGTAAGAGAAAAAAAATGATAAGAATAAGAGAAAGATGATGAGAAAGAAAGTAAGAGAGAGATGGGTGAAAGAGAAGAATGAAAAAGAAAGTGAGAGAATATAGGACATTATTGTCTTTTCACATTTAAAAAAAAACTTATGACATGAGAAACTTAGGGTCTGTTTCTTTTCTGTTTTTAAAAATTGTTTTCTGTTTTCAATTGTTTTCAGAACAAAAAAACTCGTTTGGTAACTGTTTTCTGTTGTTGTTTCGGAAATAAATTTTGAAAATAAATTGTTTTTAAAACAGAAAAACAGAAACAATGAAAAGTTGTTTTTGTTTTCAGAAGAAAAAAAAAAGCAAAAAACAATATGTTTTCAAAACAGTTTATCAAACGGATTTTTTTTACTTTTATTTTACAGAACAACTTTTAAATATAGTTTTCAAAAACAATTTTTAAAAACAAAAAAACAAAAACAGAATCAAACAAGCCCTTGAATTTTCACCCCCTCACATAAGAAATTTTTTATGGAAATCCTTGTAAAAAATTATTTTCAATCATTTATATTTTCTAAAAATCTTATTTTAAAATTTAACTTTATGAAATTCAACTTTTTAGAAATTCAAAAAAAAATTCTCTACTAAACACCAAAAAACAAAATTTCATTAGAGGAGGTCTAGTGCATAACAAAAGTTAATAGTCGATTACTGCTATTAGTTTTAGATTCTAATTTTATTGAAAATAGTGGCTAATAGTAAATTGTATAATGCCAGCACTAGATTATTAATATTTTGTTAAAATTTTTGAAGTTTTACAACAATAGTCAAATTTTCTTTAAAACATAATTTTTTTTAAATTGACAATCACAAAAATAAGAAAAAAATATAATACATAATTTCT
Organism: Gleditsia sinensis; assembly: GCA_037074535.1. Lineage (NCBI taxonomy): Eukaryota > Viridiplantae > Streptophyta > Magnoliopsida > Fabales > Fabaceae > Gleditsia > Gleditsia sinensis. Next base: position 59,485,618 of record CM073469.1, on the reverse strand, counting down.
TTTAAACTCTTAACCGAAATTCACAAAAATAAAAAAAAATATAATTTTTCACCATAATATATTGATATAATTGTAATTTTTTTTTTCAATTGCAATACACTACAACAAAGGCAGAGTATGGCGACGGAAATTTAACGACGGTTAACAAAAGCCGTCTCTAAAGCCAACTTTAACGACGGTTCTCCAAACCATCGTTAAAGTTCAGAAATTAACGACGGTTCATAGAAAACTCTCGTTAAATACGGACGGTTAGGATCTAACCGTCGTGATCTGCGTCATTCTGAAGGGGGGAGGGGGAAGTTATGGACATTACGACGGTTATATATAAAACTGTCATTAAATAACGACGGTTTAAAATAAAACCGTCGTTAAATAACAACGGTTTGGTAGAAACCGTCGTTGATTGCCTAACATTCGGAATTTTAACCGTTGCTCGAAATTCGTGTGGTTTAACGACGGTTATCAAAAAAATCGTCGTTAAACACACAACTTACGACGGTTTCTGTTATAACCGTCGTTAAACCCATTTAGCGACGGTTTTTTGTTGGTTTAACGATGGTTTAAAACCGTCGTCAAACCACGCCTACGCCTATAAATTCAACAGCCTTTCTTTTTTGTATTACAAATATTTTTTCATAATACATTTTCGTATAATACACTAGTTGAGAATATTTGTTGTGACTTTTGAGTTTTTGTGTTGTGGTCTTCTTTACGACTTGTATTTATTAATCTCAAGGTATGTCATTTAACTTTTTAATTGTGTTTGATTAATTTTTTATATATTGTATGTTCAAAATAATTTCTTATATTATTTTTTATTTTCTTTTGTGAAGATCTTCTGACGTTGGAACGACACTTGGATTTTAATTTTTGTGCGTTATTTATTTGTAATCATTTTCAAGGTATGTAATCTAATTAATTTTATTTAAAATAAATTTATTTCAAATTATTGTATGTTAGATTGCGATAATATTTGATATTTTATATACTTACTATTTTTTTTATAAATATATTTGACATTGTGATGTATATTGTATGAATCAATTTTAAAATTTGTGTTATTCTGCCAATATTTATGATGTTTAATATTATAATATATTATGTTCGTTGAAAACATGTAAGACAATTTTTCTTTTAATAATGCTTAATTATTTGACTTCGTCAAACTTTAAAGTAAAATATTTGTATTTAATATTCGAATTGATGTATAAAAAAAGAATAGAGATCTTGAGGCGGTGTTGATAGAATAATATGAAAAAATTATTGAATACACATAGTTAAAAAAATAATTAATAAAAATTACAAATAGGTTTTAAAAATAAAAATAAATATATATAATAATAAAAATTTAGTAGATGAATTGAAGTATGTAATTGATTAGATAAAATAATAAATTTTAATAAACAGACAGAGTAAGTATTGAAAACAATTTTAAAAAAATTGTGACACTACTTTAAAATTATATGTAAATTAGTAATAGTCAAATTATATTACAGTTGTTACTAAAATATTGAAATATTTATTCAGGTGATGAGGTAAAATAATAAATGTTAGTAAATAGACAAAATTAGTATTAGGAATTGGTTTTAAAAAACTAAAACACATTTAAAAATTCACGTAGTTTTTAAAAAATTTTAGATGTAATTAATAAAACACATTTGTTCTTACACTAGATTTAAAAAAATAAAACACATTTAAATAAATTTTTAGATTTAAAAAATAGAAACAAATATATAATAACATAATTTTAATAAAAAATATTAGTGTAATAATTTTTAATGCACTTTGTTCTTACACTAAATTCTCTATTAAGGAACTAACAATATCTTAGATATAATTGAATAGAATTATTCTTGAACATATGGCCCTTATATGGGCCACTAATTTTACTTTTTCAGATAGGGAATTGAAATTTCAATTCCTTATCTGAGTTCGTTAAAAATTTTATCATGTAAATATTATAATTGAAATTTTAGCGGCAGCTGTAAAATCATAATTCAATTTTTTGCTGCCAGTGGCTGTCCTTTCCAAAAAAATTCAAATTTGTAGAAATTTGATAATGAAAATCATCATTTTAAAAGATCTTAGATATAATTGAGTAGAATTATTCTTAAATATATAGCCCTTGTATGGGCCACTGATTTTACTTTTTCAGATAGGGAATTGAAATTTTAATTCCCTACATGAGTTCGTTAGAAATTTTACCATGTAAATACTATAATTGAAATCTTAACGGCAGATGTAAAATCATAATTCAATTTTTTGCTGCTAGTGGTTGTCCTTTCCAAAAAAAATTGATTCGTAGAGATTTGATTATGAAATTCATCCTTTTAATTAATGACATTAAGAGAATTGAATAAAATTAACACATGACCAAAAACTTTATCAATGGCACTGTTTGAAAAGTTAGATTATTTGTTCATGGATTCGTAGAGATGTTTCAAGTGTTTTATTTCATATTATGTAAGTCAATGTCATCATTTATCTCATTCTCTCTTATATATCTTGGGATCAGGATTCTTTATTTATAGCGAACCAATAACGAAGAATTTTTATTTGGTGCTTCATTAAATGCCAATTATCATAAAGTTTGTTACAAAATTTTTACTCGTAAAACATTTTAAACCTCTTCAATATGTGTTGTGTTTTATGCACAATCAGTTGCAAATCCCTTCTCATGTGAAATAGTCATGTTTGATCTTAGTTCAGAGTAAGAGTTATTTAGGTTAATTGTTATCTAAATTCATAATTATTTCAGAAATGGATAAATCTTGGATCAATAAACCTCGACAATCAATAGAATATCTGAATGGTTTAGACAGATTTTTGGAATTTGCAAATGCTAACTCTGGGGTCGAAGGTAGAATAATATGCCAATGCCCAAAGTGTAGATTCAAGAAATGGCAACTCATGGAGGTCGTGCGCCAACATTTGATCGTCAAACCGTTTCTAGAGGGATACAATTTTTGGAGTTTGCACGGAGAAATGATTACAGAAGAACCTGCTGTAGGACATGCTATAATGCCAATTGAGGTCTCAGAACCCATAGTTCGAGATGACCCTGTGTAGAACATAGTTTGTGATACTTTTGGGATTCACCCCGAAAATAAGAGTATCGCTTCTGTGGATATGCCAGTTCCACAGTCAGCAGAAAGGATGGATGATAGTGTCAAAGATTTTTATGAGTTACTGAAAGATGGTGAACAACCACTCTATGAAGGGTGTGAAAAGTATTCCAAATTGTCTTTTTTAGTGAAGTTGTATCACATCAAGTGTTTGTGTGGCTTAAGCGACAAGACAATGTCGATGGTACTTGAGTTGCTTGTCGATGTATTCCCAGATGCCAAGATTCCGCCTTCATTTTACGAGGCTAAAAAGTCATTAATAAGTTGGGGTTGAACTACAAAAAAATTCATGCATGTCAGAATGATTGTATGTTATACTAGGGTGAGCATGAAAGTAGCAAAACTCGTAGTAAGTGCTCCGCACCAAGGTGGAAACCGAAACAAAAAGGGGAGAAGAGGAAAAAGGTGCCTAACAAAATTCTTAGATACTTTCCAGTTAAGCCAAGATTGCAGAGGATGTTCATGTCTTCTAAAACTGCTGAATTTATGAGATGGCATTCTGAGGATAAAATTTCTGACGGCATCATGAGGCATCCAAAGGATTCTGAGGCATGGAAGAGATTTGATCTTCTGAATCCTCAATTTGCATCAGATCCGAGAAATGTTCGTTTGGGCCTTGCAACAGATGGTTTCAATCCATTTGGAAACCTATCTACAAGTTACAGTATATGGCCAGTTCTGCTGATTCCGTACAATCTTCCTCTTTGGATGTCTATGAAACAGAGTTTATTCATGTTGTCAATGATAATTCCAGGGAAAAAAGTACTGGGGAATGACATAGATGTATTTTTACAGACACTAATTGAAGAGCTTAAGGAGTTATGGGTTGAAGGTGTTAAGGCGTACGATACCTTTGGCAAAGAAATGTTCAATATGCATGCAGCTCTTTTGTGGACAATCAGTGATTTTCCTGGCCTTGGATGTTTATCAGGCTGGAATACTCATACTGGATTAGCCTGTCCGTACTGCAACTTTGACTCTACTCCAGTCCGTCTCCCTCACAGTCGGAAGTGGTATTTTATGGGACATCGCCGCTTCTTATCTCCGGGTCATAAATTTAGGCTGGCCCGCAATAGGTTTGACGAAAAAGAGGAAAGAAAAAACCCTCCTCCGCAACTGAGTGGTATAGACATTTTAAGACAAGTCGATGATATTGAAGTTGTCTTTGGGAAAAATGTGGAAACTGATGTTGGGACTCAACAACGGCGTACCCGAAGTCAGGGTTCAGTTGATGCTGGAACCCAACAATGGCGTAAGAAAAGTATATTTTTCAAACGTCCGTATTGGATGAATAATATGTTGCGTCATAATCTTGACGTCATGCATATTGAGAAAAATATCTGCGATAACATCATTTACACTTTACTTAATGATTCTGGCCGTTCAAAGGATCACGTAAATGCGCGGAAAGACTTAAAGGAGTTTGGTGTGAGGCCTGAGCTGTGGCCTGATGATGGCAGTAAATATCCACCTGCTTTGTTCACGTTGACAAATGCAGGCAAGGAAGTATTTCTGAAAACACTTAAGAATGTATCTGTACCTGACGGTTATTCCAATAATATCTCCAGATGTATTGACGTAAGACAGCGTAAGATCGGAGGACTAAAAAGTCACGACTGTCACATCCTTATGGAACAACTGTTACCGTTAGCCATAAGAAAGACACTTCCCACGCCGGTATCTGCAGTTCTGATCGAGTTTTGTTCATTCTTCCGACAACTTTGTTCTAGATTTTTGAATGTTAATGAACTTGATCAACTTCAAAATCGAATCATTATGATGTTGTGCCATCTTGAAATGTTATTTCCGCCGTCTTTCTTTACAGTCATGGTGCACTTGACTATACATTTGGTCATGGAAGCGAAGTTAGGAGGACCGGTCCAATATCGTTGGATGTATCCTATCGAAAGGTAAAACATTAAAAACACATAATTTCAATTTCTTGCATTATTGTTAATCCAATTTTATTCATTTAATCTATGTTCTCTAGATACTTGGGTAAACTTAAATCTTTTGTGCGGAATAGAGCAAGGCCAGAAGGCTCAATAGCAGAGTCGTACATTGCAGGAGAAGTTTTATTATTCTGTTCCAGGTACATAGATGGTGTTGACACTGTCTTCAATCGTCCTCCTCGTGTGGATGATCGACCCGATGTTGGGACGTCTGACAGGGGTTTGTTCCCACCAATAGGAAGACCAGTTGGTGGATTTGATTATTTCACCCTTTCTCCCCTGGAAAAATTGTAGGCTCATCGGTATGTCTTAACAAACTGCAAAGAAGTTGATATTTATTTACAATAAATTAACTAACACTTAGCTACATTTGCATACAATTTTTTGTCCTGTGTAGCATTAAGTGTTTAGACAATGTTTTCTCAACAGGGAATTTAGAGACTATATACGGCATAGTTTAAGAAGTCGGACACGATCATCTTCCGAGATAAATAAAAAAGTCCACAGAGAATTTGTCTCTTGGTTTTCGCGTCGTGTAAGTATTTCAACATGGTCACATTTATTTCATATGCCAAATATGAGTACAACTCATCCTTTATTCGTTTTCCAGATCGCAATTGATGCCGATGGATCGCAGTGTGCTAATTTAAAATATCTGGCACTTGGTCCACTAGATAGAGCACGTCGATACAGTGTTTACAATGTCAATGGATTCAAATTTCAAACTTTAGAGCGAAATCAAAGGATGACATCTCAAAATAGTGAAGTTTACAGTACTTTCGGGATGAGGAGTTATGCAAGTAGTAGTGATACAAACATGCAATTTGGTGGCGTCCTGTATTACGGAAAATTATTGGACATTATTGAGTTAAACTACCATGGCCATTTTACATTCGTATTATTTAAGTGTATGTGGGCCAACACAACTACAACGAAAGGAATTGCAATTGATAAATTCGGGGTGACATCGGTTGATTTTTCTCGGTTGATTCACACTGGTGAAAATGATGATGACGAGCCATACATCCAGGCGTCTGAGGCTCATCAAGTGTACTATGTACAAGATGAGCTGGACAAGAACTGGAGTATAGTGATGCATTTAAAACCCCGTGACTTATACGAGATGGGCGATGAAAATGAAAATCTTATTTACGAGAGCGATCCGTTACATGAGCAAAATTTAGAAAAATTGTTTCCAGAAGGAGAAGTTAATTTATGCTTGTTACGGTATTAGTTTTGTTGTTGCCGCCTATTTATATATATTTTAGACTACTTATAATTACTGTACAATTTTATTCATTTCCATAACTTTTCTTAGGTAAAGTTTATTTTATAATTGTTTTATTAATTTCATTTTGCCAGTAGTGGTGATAATGAAGAAGGCTAGATCACTCTACATGGGCATGGCAGGGGCGTCCAGTTCTGACACTCCCACTCCCTATGGGGAGATCAGTGAGGGCGGACAGCCTATTATGGAGTCGGAGCCTATCGGGTCATCAGTCCCTGGTAGCGACTCCCATCCACTGGATTCGCAGGCCGTCCCATGCACACTCCCCCCACCCGACGCTCAGGCACTGGACGACGATTACACGTTCGATTTTGACGTGATATTTGGCGGTGTAGAGGAGGAGCATAAGCCCGGTGAGCAGGAGCACAGACGCAGGAAGAGTTGGATAGTTGATGTAGTCGGTGAGTATTGTAAACATGTATACTTTATGCGTTTAATAATTTTGTCTTAGTAACATAATACATAATTGTCTTAGTCGGTGAGTATTGTAAACATGTATACTTTATGCGTTTAATAATTTTGTCTTAGTAACATAATACATAATTGTCACTATTTATTTTGACAAACGCAACCGGGCAGATGACGTCCAGACAGTTGACTGACACGACGTATGGGCCCTGCCTCAGGGGTCAAAGGTGGTTGTCCAATTCAATGACAACCATCAGGCTATCGGAGACAGTGGCGGTTTGCTCGGTGTCTTCCTCGGCACCATTGGGGATAACTTTCGGTTATTCCCGATCTCCTACAGGGACTGGGGGAGCATTCCGCAGCAGTTGAAGACGAATGTCTTTGTAAATAATATTCAGGTATGAAAACATATAAATTTTGTAATTAATTATATTTATTTGTAATTTATATGCAATTTATGTGTAACTAATTTTTTAATTTCGTTTGCAGACACATTTTAATGTGACTGATCAACACAAGAAACTGATTATACAGTCACTAGGAGCGAAATGGAGAGCGGCACGATACAATTTATTTCGCCTAGCGTACGATGGTACGAAGACCAGAGATCAGTTGCGGAGTGAAGTCCCGACAGGCATCCCACCTTATCAGTGGGCAACTTTCGTAGACTATCGCCTAGACGCAAAGTCTAGGGTAAGTTGTTAATATATATTTATAAAATTTAACTTTTAAATATTGTCACTAATTATTTTTTCTATGTGATTAATTAGGATGTGGCTGCGAAGAATAAACGGAACAGAAGACAACTGACAATGCCACACACTACTGGATCCAAGAGCCTTGTGCGTAAAAAGGCGGAGATGGTAAGTTTAAATCTATAAATATTTTATTTTTTTAAATGTTGAGAAGACTATAATATATATAATCATAAATTTATTGATTAATTATTTAAATTTTTAGGAGATTAAGCTTCAGGGTCTAGTGACTCGTGGTGATGTATGGACGGCAGTTCATAAAAGAGCTGACGGATCATACATCAACGACGAAGCTCGGGCTGTTGCGGTAAGTAATAAAATCTTATCAACCATACGTGGGTAATTATTTAATTTCTTGATAATTTTTAATATTATTAATTTCCTGTTATTGAATGTTAGGAGAAAATTCCTTCGATCCAGCAGGAGGACAGCTCGTCCCAAGAGCTCTCGATGGCCGATTCGCTTGCAAGAGCTCTTGGCACTAAGGAGCACTCTGGCCGCGTTCGAGGATTTGGGTTGGGTGTTTGCCCAACTCAAGTCTTCGGTCGTGGTTCGTCTGGGTCGAGCTCACAGTCTGGGCCGTCATACCACGACTTACAGAGTGAGGTGGAGCACCTGAAGACAGCTATGCAGGAGCGGGACGTCGAGCGCCTGAAGACAACTATGCAGGAGCGGGACGCTGAGCTCCAGCGACGAGATGCTGAGCTCGCAGCACGGCAAGCACAGATGGAGGCTGCTATGACGTTCCTGCTACAAAAATTTCAGGGTCAGCTGCCACCTGAAATTTCAGGACTTCATCGTCCTAGACCCAGGGTAACCTTTTAATACATAAAAATTATTGGTATAATTTTGTTTATTTTAAAAACACTAAAAATTCAAACAAACAAAATTTATTTTTCAGGACCCCAGCAATTGTGGTAGTGGGCATCAGCGTGATCAGCATCCGTAGGGTCCGGGAACTTGATTTAGTTATTATATTTGTATATGAAATTTTGTCAGGTTCGTTACTATTAATTTTTTTGTACATATTATATATATATATATATATATATATATATATATATATATATATATATATATATATATATATATATATATATATATATATATATATATATATATATATATATTCATTTCAATTCAATAATTTATGCATCTTTAGTATCTAGTTAAATATTAATAAATTTTAAAATGCAATTTTCAATTATTAAATAATTCACACATTTAATTATTATATAATAAAATAAAATGTATCTAAATTAATTTATAAAATATTACAAATATAAATTAATTTTTATTTTGTAAAAAAATTTAATAATAAATAAATTTAAGCATTATTAGTATTATGGATAGTACAAAATATTATATTTTAAATTACAAATAAATTTAATATAAATAATTTTATTAACTAAAAATTTAAAAAAAAAATTTATAACTAACGACGATTTTTCAACCGTCGTTATTTTTAACGGCGGTTAAAAATCGTCGCTATGACTGGTTTAACGACGGTTTTTAAACCGTCGTTACTTTTAACGGCGGTTAAAAATCGTTGCTATTACTGGTTTAACGACGGTTTAAAAATTGTCGTTAAAATAGTCATAGCGACGGTTATTCCCACGGTTGCTGAAACCGTCGCTATGCATGGAGTTCCACGACGGTCAAAACCGTCGTTATGCCCACTTAAAAACCGCCGTAATGACGCGGTTTTTTTGTAGTGATAATATCTCTCCTTATTTTGTTTTTCATTTTCACCAATAATTTTTGTCGTTATTTTTAACTCTTAAAAATATAAAATAATTAAATTATCATTTAAAAAAATAAAAGATTGTATACTTTTTAAAAAAATTAGTTATAAATTTTTTAAATCAAATAATATTTTGTTTTAAAAAATCAATTCCTACTGTTAAACGAAATCATTGTGTGAAGGCTCTCTGTTGTTCCTTGCTTTTCGAAACACGATGCACCACCGGCAAGCAACGCCACAGTGAGCAAAGTGCCGTGGCTTGGCCAACGACATGGCGAGGAGTCCAGCTGCATCCGACGTCCACTGTTTTCCCCCACTCCACCGATACATTTGCGAACCTTATATGTACCAAAAAAATTGTAGATGGTTGATGGATGGGTATCAATCGTAATCCCACTACGTTGGTGAAAACATTAAGAAAGCTGAGAGGGGAAGAAGAAAGAATATAACTGTTAATGAGTTTGATTTTGCAAGTGGCAATTGGGACTGAAATAAGTTGCAGGAATTTCTAACTCAAGAGGTGTGCAACTGTATTCTTGCTGTCTCGACCCTTCCTAGTCACAAACAGGAAAATGGTGTGAAATTAATTAAGGGCGGAAGGTTCTCAATTAAATCAAATTATTATATGTCGATGGGAATTGACAGTAGTGTTGAAGAATGATTAAAAGTTTCGCGTGGGGTTGGCCAAGTCTTGTTAACTTAGTTGTTTTTTTAAAGTGATTTGATTTACTGTTTTAGTGATTCAGAATATCTAAGATTAATTGAGATTTTTTTTATTATGATTATCATTCTGTTTCATAAAAATAATTTATAAATTAATTTAAATTTTATAAATTTTTAATTAATTAAAATTATTTAAATAAATTTATATATCAAATATTTAAATTTAATTAAATAAATTTATAAATTAATCAAATAAATTATAAATTAATTTATTTAACTTCATAACCGTATAAGTCTATAATTAGACATGCTTTTCATTCAATAAAGGAGTGATTTGAAAAATTATCCTTCCTCTACGTATTTACGTTTCTACTTCTCTGAAAATACTCCAGCATATATAAACCTTCATCATTTTGCATCCTTCATCACTCTGCATATTTTCTGCATCACGTATCATTTGCATTTTCTCCTCTATTTTTGCCTATTGAGAATAGAGCATATAATACCTTCACATTATCACTGTACAAGTTACCCCAAAAGGTGGAATGAGGGAAGCTGTGAGCAAGAATGTTTGGAGATGGCTTGTCCCACAATGCAGAAGATCCTTTTTATGGCTGATGGTGCATGGGAGGGTGATAACGAATAGCCATCGTAGAGTGAGGCATCTGACTATGCATGATTCTTTCACCAAATGTGGACATTAGTTCGGGATCTTTGGTATCAGGTTGTCAAGCCTGGTGTAATAGCCGTAAATTTAACGTAAATTTTCAATTAAACAAAATTTGGAATTAAAGAGAGGATTTCGAAAATGGAGTTAGAACCCGGTGAAAATAAGTTATTATTTACATGGATTAAAGAATTATAAAAGAAATGTGAGGAATTTACGTTTCGGGGCAAAAATGCAATTTCTTAAAAGTTTCGGGGTTAAAATGTAAATAAGAAAATTTTGCAAGGACCTCCCTCAAAAAGTGAAATTTTGCAGAAAGGTCCCCCGAGATATTTTAAGGGCCTCAACCAATCCGAAAGGTGGTCATTGACAGATTTTTCCATCTCTCTTCAGAAAATTCTCCCCGAAAACCCTCTAACTTCTCTCTAAGATTTCTTCGCCTACGGACCTCGAATTTCGACACCACCACCACCAACGGACTCAGGTCGAAGAGTTCTTCAAATCCATCCGATTGGTTTCTAGAGAATTGACCGGAAATTGGCCGAAAAATTGAAGAGAAAATTGGCCAAAAAGGTAACCCCCGAAACTCCTACTTTTAGTTCTCAAACGCAAAAAAATAACACCGTAGATCGATTCAGAAGGCACCGAAACCTTTGGATCTCAAATTTCAGCCAGATCCACCACCGCACGCGCCCCCACGCACCGCGTCTCTCTCGACGAGTGAAGCCCACGCGCAGCTCCTTGGGCGGCGCGTGTAGCGCGTGGCAGCCGAACCTCCTTACGTTGACCTGCGTTGACCGAGCTCTCGGAGGCCAAATTTCGCAAATCCGGAGTCGTTTTCAAGGTTTTAGGACGTTCCAGACTCGATTTTGGGGTTTATTTTGCTAAATTTGGATCAGAAACTAGGATTTTAAGGTTTTCCAACTTTGTACTTCAAAGTGGTGAGTAGATTATTCTTTCTATGGCTTGTTTTTACTCTTCTTGAACTTTACATTGATAAATGAGTATGATTACATGTTATTTATATTTTCATATGTTCCTGAAATGGTTTGGAAATGTCTGAAATAATTGGTATATGACACTACAACAAAAGTAGGTTTTAACGACAGAATTTTAACGACGATTAAAAAAAAACCGTCCCTAACACATAAAATAACGACGGTTTTGAAAATCGTGGTTATTTAGCGACGGTTTTTTTAATAACCATCGCTAAATAAATTTCACGACGGTTTTTAAAAAACCGTCTCTATTTAGCAATGGTTTTTCAAACAACTGTCGTTAAATATTGTTAATTTTTGCTATTTTTTAAAATTTTCAACTTTTAGCGACGGTTTTCAGAAAACCGTCGTTATTTAGCGACGGTTTTCAGAAAACCGTCGTTATTTAGCGACGGTTTTCAGAAAACCGTCGTTATTTAGCGACGGTTTTCAGAAAACCGTCGCTAAAAATTGTTATTTCTGCTCACATTTTAAATCTGTCAGTTTTTAGCGACGGTTTTCAAAAACCGTCGCTAAAAATATTAATTCTGATTCTGGCGCGTTTTTAACGACAGTTTTTACAAAACCGTCGCTAAATAACGACGGTTTTCTAAAAACCGTCGCTAAATAACGATGGTTTTCTAAAAACCGTCGCTAAAAATTATAATTTGAATGTTAATTTTGGAGCGTTTGTAACAACGGTTTTTAGAAAATTGTCGTTATTTAACGACGGTTTTGTAAAAATCGTCGCTAAATAACAACAGTTTTCTAAAAACCGTCGCTAAAAATTGTTATTTGAATGTTAATTCTTGCGCGTTTTTAACGACGATTTTTTAAAAACCGTCGTTAAATACTCTAATTTTTCTATAAATCTCACACATCTTCCCTCCATTTTTCACTCTCATCTTCCCTCCTTTATTTTTCATTTAGAGAAGGTTTCTCCTTTCGATTAGGCTATTAGATTTGTTGAAAAGAATGCTTCTCTTTTTATTTTGTCTCTATTTTTTTCACGAAGCAACAATGATGTAAGTCTTTATGAAGAATACTTCTCCCTCATCTTCTCTCTATTTAAATATCAGTTGTAATTCTTAAGTTTAGTTAATTTTTTATTGTTGAATTTTTTTTTATGGATATTATTATTATTGGAGATACAATTATAAGAATCTTAAAAAATATTAAAATAAACTAACAATCTATAAGCGAAAGGCAGAAGGTGTAGCTTAATCTCTGTCCATGGGATTTTGTTTTAAAAAAAAAGTGTTTAGCGACAGTTTTTAAACCGTCGTTAAAGCAAAAGATAGGTTTAGCGACGGTTTAAAACCGTAGCTAAAACGGCGTCACAAAAAAAAAAATTTAACGACGGTTCTAAAACCGTCGTTAAATATGGTTTAACGACGAAATACCCACGGTTTTCAAAACCGTCGTTAAATTATCGATTCTACGACGGTTTTTGTAACCGTCGTTAAAGGTTTTAGCGACGGTTAAAACCGTCGTTAAAGCCACTAAAAAACCGTCGTTAAATCCCGTTTTTCTTGTAGTGTGATATGTAGTTCAAGAAGAGTTTGATTTTGAAATAAATTTTGAAACACATTGAACATGTGATTTTTACATGTATTTCGCATGACATGGCAAAGAAAATATGTTATGCATGTGACATTGATTTTACAGTGTAATGTTTGCCTCGGTTATGGGCATGATTATATGATTCCTCTTATTGAAAAATTTATTATAAAGATTTTATACTGAGACTGAAAGCTCTGTCGCTTTTCTACATGAATGTATATATATATATATTGATAAACATTGTCGGTTATATGGCTTGAGACGGTAATGTGAAGGTGATATTAGTGTTGATGTGAGGAGGCAGTTGGGTTATGAACTCACATTCCCTGTTGATTAAAGTTGTAGTCAGTGGTATTATGAGGAGGCAGTTGGGTGATGAACTCACATTTCCTGATTACCTATTGTGATGATGGCAATGGTAATGTGAGGAGGCAGTTGGGTGATGAACTCACATTCCCTGTCGATCTATTGAAGTTGTAGTAAGTGGTATTGTGAAGAGGCAGTTGGGTGATAAACTCACATTCCCTGATTACCTACTATGATTGTAACTATGGAATTGCGAGGAGGCAGAAGGGTGATGAACTCACATTCCATGTTTATCTATTGAGTATTATATAAAAAAATTGATTTTTAATGCATATCAAATTTGATTTAAGCTTAATTTGTATCATATGTGGTTACAGATATTTGAATGTGATTTGAACTGAGACTATTTTGAAAATGCGGGTCCCATAAGGATGTACTTTTGAATGGCAGATTTTGGATATGATAAGTTTTAATATATGAGTACATCCTTATGTTGATTTGAAAAGTCATAGGAGGTATTATCTGCTCACTGAGTTGTAAAACTCACTACACGTGGTTGATATATTTTTCAGATAAAGACCTAGAATTTGGTCATACGGCTACTTGACCGACTAGGTGTCGTACTTCGGTGGTGAGCCTAACTTGTTTCTAGGCTCTCAGTGTATTATATTGTAATATATTTGTACTCTAGTGTTGCTCTGAATGTCACAGGCAGGATCCTTGTTTCCGCTGTAAACTTGATGTATATAGACTTGACATGTATAATTATTAGTTTTGTAAATTTGTACACGTTTAATAATACTTGGATATGCGTTATTGTGAGAATATTTGCATATGTGTAATAAAAATTTTATCGGATATTAAAGGTAATCGCGTTCCTAAAGTAGGGACGTGACACCTGGCCTGTGGGAAACTTTCTTTAACTTACCTTTGTCTGAATGGGTGGTGGGGTCAATGCTGGAAGTTTCTATAAGCTGGAGTGGAAGACTTTATTTGAGTTTGGAAGAACAAGAATGGCATATGGATTGTTATTTTATTAATTATTTGAAAAAACACTATTAAGCCACTATCACAATTCAAAAAATGAAACTTTACAAAATTACTGGATCCTATAGGGAAGCAAGTGATATCAGACACAATGTTCCATAATTTGAATATGATAGAATATATATATTATTATTTCCAACTCAGGTCAGTAAGAAAATAATACAGAGTCACTGATTCCTATAGGGAAACAAGTGATATGTATATACAAAGCGTATCATAACAAAATCATTGATTCCTATGGGGATACAAATGATATAAAACGCATCAAACTGAACTAAATAAAACTTGCAGAAAATAAAATAAATAATGACGTGATATCAAATATTTATTAGACTCCCACTAAACCAAGGAATCAAAAGAATTCACAATACCCATATAAGTTACATGATTTCGAAAAACCTCTACGGGTAAGCCCTTGGTCAATGGATCTGCAAGCATCTGTGTACCAGGAATGTGAATTATACTAGTCTGAGATTCTGCAATTTTCTCTTTAACGAACATAAGTTTGATATCAAAATGTTTTGTACGGCTCGAATTTCTGTGGTTGTTAGCACAATACACTACAGATTTGTTATCACAATAAATGGTTAGAGGACATGATATTGAATCAATTAAGCACATGCCAGATATCAACTTCCTCAACCATACAGCCTGCCGTGTGGTATCAAAACAAGCAATATATTCTGCTTCCATAGATGAAACAGCTCCTACAGACATCATGAAGATGTATCCAGTTGTTGACTTACGATCATCTAGACAAGAACTGTAATCAGAATCTGAATAGCCAACTACCTCAAGAGGATATGATCTTCTATAAGTCAACATATGATTCTTTGTACTCTGAAGATACCTCATAACTTTCTTGGCAGCTTTACAATGATCCATGCTAGGATCACTCAGATATCGACCGAGTACACCAATAGCAAAGGCTATATCTGGACGGGTACAGACCTGAGCATACATAAGGCTGCCAACAGCGGAAGCGTATGGTATCTTTCTCATTTCAGCCCTTGTCTTATCATCCTTGGGACACTGCGAGTTCAATAACAAGTCACCTTTTTGAACAGGAGCAGGAGAGGAAGCACAAGACTCCATTTTGAATTTCTTAAGTACTCGCTCAATATAAGTTGCTTGTGATAAACCAAGGGTGCCACGAGATCTATCACGATGAATTTGTATCCCAAGAACGAAAGAGGCTTCACCAAGATCTTTCATATCAAATTCACACGATAATAATTATTTCGTCTCATTGAGAAAATTCATCGAATTACTGGCTAAAAAAATATCATCAACATAAAGAACCAAGATTACAAAATTGATTCCATCAAATTTCTGATAAATGCATTGATCTGAGACATTCTCAACAAAACCGAGTGAGGTGATGACTTCATCAAATTTTAAATACCACTGCCTGGAGGCTTGTTTTAACCCATAGATAGACCTCTTCAATTTGCACACTAAGTGCTCTTTTCCTGATTCAATAAAGCTATCAGGTTGGGTCATATAGACTTCTTCATACAAGTCTCCATTCAGAAAAGCAGTCTTGACATCCATCTGGTGAAATTCGAGATCAAATTGTGCAACTAGATCCATGACCACTCTAAACGAATCTTTAGTGGGAACTGGAGAGAAAGTATCTATGTAATCAATACCTTCTTTCTGGTTGTAGCCTTTAGCTACAAGTCTAGGTTTATGTTTATCAACTTCACTTGTAGGTCCACGTTTAGTTTTGAAAACATTTTTTTTGTCAGAAAATAGGCCCAAACAAAAAAAAAATTATTCCAGAATTATTATTATGCCCTAGACACCTCTTAATCTTATATTTATTCACCTAGACTTTCCCTAATTCCTAATAAACTCTAAAGACTCGTGAAATTTCTTTAATTTGTCTTAGAGATAATGAAAATCTTATTATTTTTCAAATTTAGGATCACATTGCATTGATGATGGACATACCCCATAGGTGTGACATTGTTAATGTAATTTTGAGGGTTTGGACTTTTAAGGATAGGCATAAATATAGCACTTATAATGTATTAAATATTTGTTATACCCTATAGGTATGGAAATATTAAATATATTTTGTATGAACTTTTATGTGAGCCAAATTTTAATGGTATAAAATAATTTTATGTGTGCCATTATAGTTGCATAACTAAAATTTTATTTTGGGAATCTTGTATTATAATTATGTTGAGCGCACATAATTACTATTTCCCATTTTTGTTGTTGATTTCAGTTTCTGCTTTTGCACAACTATCTTTTGTGAAAGCTGTTAATGGGACTAATTATGATGACTGGAAAGAGTCCTTGAATATGTATCTTACCATTTCTGAAAAAGATTTGGCTCTGAGAGAACCTAAACCAGAGGATCTCACTCCGCAGTCCAGTGCTACTGACAAGACCTTTCATAAACAATGGTTTGAGTCCAATCGGATCTGTTTGGCAGTAATTAAGTAGACCATTGAAAAGAGAATCAGGAATAGTATTCCTGAAAAGGATACTGCAATAGACTACTTGAAATCTATTGGTGATAAATACAAGAGACTTGATAAAAGTCAGAAAAACTTTTACCTTTCACAGCTAGATGATACTCGGTATGATGGAGTATCTGGTGTTAGGGAGCATATTTTAAAACTTGTTCATTACTATAACAAGTTAAAATGTTATGGAGTTGATTTGGGCAAAAGCACATTAGTTTATCGTGTTCTTCAATCATTGTCGTCAGAGTATGGATTCTTGAGGACTTCGTATAATTCACAGGAAGCAGAATGGTCGATTGACCAATTAATTTCAATTGTTACTCAAGAAGAAGAAGCAATAAAGAAGAATAATTCTCACTCTGTAAATTATGTATCTCATGGCTCCAGTAGCTAATCTGGAGGATGGAATAAGAAGAAAGGGAAGAAGCCCGAGGTTCCAAAGGGTGGAAAACCCAACTTTAAGAAGAATGGTGAAAAGAATGACAAAGCGAAACAGAAATTCTTTAAAGGCACCTGCAATTACTGTAAGAAATTCGGCCACAAGAGAACTAATTATTTTAAGCTTAAAAATAAGCAAGAAAAGGAAGGTACATTTCTTCATCTCGCCCTTCTAGCTCTAGTCTGTTTTGAGTCTAATAGTATTGAAACATCATTTGACTCTTGGTGGTTGGATTCTGGTTCAACTGTGCATGTTGTTAATTCTTTGTAGGGGCTCAAAGACAAGAGGGTCCCTGTGAGGCGCAGAAGACAGTCTTAGGCAAGTCAGGGAATAAGGCATCAGTAGAATATAAGGATCCATTTCCTTAAATTTGAATTCTGGACATGTTTTGAATTTGAATAATGTTATTTATGTACCTTCTGCGAGAAGGAATTTGATTTCGACTTCTGTATTAGATGTTAATGGTTATTCATTTTTTCAAGAAAATGGAAAGATTGATATTTGCTTTAATTATATCATTGTTGGCTCTGCATCCTTAACATGTGGTTTATATCGTATGAATGATTGGTCACTTGAACTTTCTAATCCTTAAGTCAATATTGTAATTGGGAATAAACGCCAGAGACCTTGTAATAATTCTTCTATGTTGTGGTATCGTAGATTGGGCCACATTTCTAGAGAGAGATTAGAAAGAATGACCAAACAAAATTTTCTACAAGATCTTGATTTCTCAGATTTTGAAACTTGTGTTGATTGCATTAAAGGCAAATTCACAGCTAAAGCTAGACATAAAGGGGCAAAGAGGTCTGAAAATATTTTAGACCTTATCCATACTGATATATGTGGACCTATCACACCTATGGCTATGGGTGGATTCAAATACTTTATTACTTTCATAGATGATTACTCACGGTATGGATGGATTGATCTTTTGCGTGAAAAGGGAGAATCTCTAAATGCATTTAAAAATTTCAAAGCGGCAGTTGAATTGAAATCTGACAAATTAATTAAAGCTGTCAGATCTGACAGGGGTGGTGAGTACTATGGGAGATATACTGAGATTGGTCGAAATCCAGGTCCGTTTGCTTTATATTTATAAGAACACGGCATTGAAGCTCAGTATACAATGCCTGGCACCCCACAACAAAATGGGGTAGCAGAAAGGCAGAATCGTACTCTTATGGATATGGTCAGAAGTATGATCAGTCATTCCTCATTGCTAGAGTTCTTGTGGAGTGATGCATTGAAAACTGATGTCTACATTTTGAATCAAGTCCCTAGCAAGACGGTTCCAAAGAACCCATATGAATTGTATTTTGGAAAGACTCCAATATTAAAGCATATGCGAGTATGGGGTTGTAAAGCACAGGTAAAATTCTATAATCCACAACAGATGAAGCTCGATTTTAAAACCGTTACCGGTTTCTTTATTGGATATTGCATTAGTTCTCGTGGGTACAGAGTTTATTGCCTAGATCTCACTACCAGGGTCATCGAGTCAGATCGAGCATATTTCTTTGAAGATGTCTTGGTAAGTGAGAGTTCTGTCCCTAGATCTATCTCTTTACGAGATGAAAGCAATGTTTTGCCTGTGCCTATTGTGACACCCTCTTCAACAGAAAGAAATAGTATTGTGGATCAAGATGAATGTAAGGTGGAACCACCCTTAGAAGGTGATGAGGAGCTGGTTGTAGAACCGAGGTGGTCTCAAAGGGTTCGTAGATCTGCTATTCCTAGTAATTACATGGTGTATTTACAGGAATTTGATTTAGATATTGATAATTTAGACCCTATATCTTACCAAGAAGCGACATCGGGTACACACTCTTCTGAATGGCTAAAGGCTATGAAGGAAGAAATTATTTCAATGTATCGCAATCATGTGTGGGAACTTATAGAGTTACCACAGGGGTTTAAACCAGTTGGTTGCAAATGGGTTTTCAAAACTAAACAAGGACCTACAGGTGAAGTTGATAAACATAAAGCCAGACTTGTAGCTAAAGGCTACAACTAGAAAAAAGGTATTGATTAACAGATACTTTCTCTCCAGTTTCCACTAAAGATTCGTTTAAAGTGGTCATGGCTCTAGTTGCACACTTTGATCTCGAACTTCATCAGATGGATGTCAAGACTGCTTTTCTAAATGGAGACTTGTATGAAGAAGTCTATATGACCCAGCCTGATGGCTTTATTGAATCAGGAAAAGAGCACTTAGTGTGCAAATTAAAGAGGTCTATCTATGGGTTAAAACAAGCCTCCAGACAGTGGTATTTAAAATTTGATGAAGTCATCACCTCACTCGGTTTTGTTAAGAATGTCTCAGATCAATACATTTATCAGAAATTTGATGGAATCAATTTTGTAATCTTGGTTCTTTATGTTGATGATATTTTTTTAGCCAGTAATTCGATGAATTTTCTCAATGAGACGAAGCAATTATTATCGTGTGAATTTGATATGAAAGATCTCGGTGAAGCCTCTTTCGTTCTTGGGATACAAATTCATCGTGATAGATCTCATGGCACCCTTGGTTTATCACAAGCAACTTATATTGAGCGAGTACTTAAGAAATTCAAAATGGAGTCTTGTGCTTCCTCTCCTGCTCATGTTTAAAAAGGTGACATGTTATCGAACTCGCAGTGTCCCAAGAATGATAAGACAAGGGCTGAAATGAGAAAGATACCATACGCTTCCGCTGTTGGCAGCCTTATGTATGCTCAGGTCTGTACCCGTCTAGATATAACCTTTGCTATTGGTGTACTCGGTCGATATCTGAGTGATCCTGGCATGGATCATTGGAAAGCTGCCAAGAAAGTTATGAGGTATCTTCAGGGTACAAAGAATCATATGTTGACTTATAGAAGATTAGATCCTCTTGAGGTAGTTGGCTATTCAAATTCTGATTACAGTTCTTGTCTAAATGATTGTAAGTCAACAACTGAATACATCTTCATGATGTCTGGAGGAGCTGTTTCGTAGAAAAGTGTAAAATAGACACTTACAGCTATCTTATCTATGGAAGCAAAATATATTACTTGTTTTGAGACCACACGGCAAGCTGTATGGTTGAGGAAGTTGATATCTGGCATGCGCTTAATTGATTCAATATCACGTCCTCTAACCATTTATTGTGATAACAAATCTGCAGTGTATTGTGCTAACAACCACAGAAATTCGAGCCGTACAAAACATTTTGATATCAAACTTATGTTCGTTAAAGAAAAAATTGCAGAATCTCAGACTCGTATAATTCACATTCCTGGTACGCAGATGCTTGCAGATCCATTAACCAAGGGCTTACCCGTAGAGATTTTTCGAAATCATGTAACTTATATGGGTATTGTGAATTCTTTTGATTCCTTGGTTTAGTGGGAGTCTGATAAATATTTGATATCACATCATTATTTATTTTATTTTTTGCAAGTTTTATTCAGTTTAGTTTGATGCGTTTTATATCATTTGTATCCCCATAGGATTCAATGATTTTGTTATAATATGCTTTGTATATACATAACACTTGTTTCCCTATAGGAATTAGTGACTCTGTATTATTTTCTTACTGAATTGAGTTTGAAATAATAATATGTATATTCTGTCATATTCAAATTATGGAACATTGTGTCTGATATCACTTGCTTCCCCATAGGATCCAGTGATTTTGTAAAGTTTCATTTTTTGAATTGTGATAGTGGCTTAATTGTATTTTTTTCAAATAATTAATTAAATATAATCCAAGTAGGAGATTGTTGGAATATTTATATGGATTTTTATTTTATTAATTATTAAGCCCAGTACAGATTGGGCCGTCATAATCTTGTGTGGACTGTGATAGGTGGACTGCACAGGAAATTTGGGCAGAGGCTTAACCTACAACTTTTTTTGGCTGTCAGCTTTGGTCCTATCAAAAGGCTGACTGAGTCAGAGAGAAAGATATAATTTTTAATTATATTTATTTAATTAATTAATTAGTGGTTGTATTTTATTTATTCTTTTGCCCGTTAAACAACGTCTATAAAAGTTAGTTAAACGTGACTGACTAAACCACCACAATCTTAAGCTCTCTCTCTCTTTGAACTCTCTCTGAAAGCCAAAGGAGTCCAGTATGTTGCAATTCTCCTTTTCTTTAATTCATGGATTCTTCAAGTACGTTTTCTTAATCTATGCTTATTACTCTGATTATTGTGATTGAGATATTATAACATAGTAATCAATAAGAGAAGTGGGGCTTTGAATGAAGTTTTTTTTCCTCTGTCATCAATAATGCAAAAGATTATAACCACAGGTCATAAACAATCTGTATATATTAGAAAAATGGTGGACGTCGGATGCAGTTGGACTCCTCACTGCGTCGTCGACCAAGTCACGGCACTTTGCTCATAGTGGCGTTGCTTGCCGGTGGTGCGTCGTGCTTCAAAGAGTAAGGAATAGCATGGGGGCTTCACGCAGATGCAGGGAGAATAGTGGGGATTATTTTTTAAAACAAAATATTATTTGATTTAAAAAATTTATAATTAATTTATTAAAAATATATATAATTTTTTGTTTTTTTTTAAATAAAAATTTAGTCCTTTAACACCCTTAAAAATTAAAGATAACAACAAAAACTAACGAAAAAATTAACAATATAATTTAATTTATAATATGAAAAAATGAGATGGGACATTATTGTAATTAAAAAAATAAAAGAAATTACAATTATACTAATATATTAAACTGATAAATTATATATATTTTTTAAAAATAATTAACGTTGCAACTGGATTGATTTAAATAGAATTTTAGTATATTAAAACTTTGATTTAAATAGAATTTAATATATTCAAACTTATTCATTTAAATTGAATTGAGGTCAAAGTCTAAACTTTAATCTAATAATAAATTGTGATCAAATTAGTTTGTTTAGTGTGAACCCAAACAATTCGCAACAGATGGAACAAATTCTATTTACAAGTTTGATATAGTGCCCAAAACTCATTTATTTAACAAATGAATTGAGTTAGATTAAAATTTTAAACTAATTGAATTGGAATAGTTCACATACACTTAACATCATTTATACTTTTAAAGTTAAGTTAATTTCTTAGTTAAAATTTATTTTGAGCTAACATTTTAAATTATTTTATGAAATATTTTTAAAAATTTTCCAATTTTAAAATCATAAAACTTGAAAGTATATAGTGATCAAATTTGAATTATTTTTTTGAAAGTTCATTCATTTTGTATTATCATCAAAACTAATAAGATGAATACTTTAGTAAGGTCAACAATGGTATCTTTGATAAAGGGTAAAAAATTTTATTTATAAGAATCATGTTTCTTGAAAATATGATTGAGATAATAATAATTTTAAAAAATATATAAAATATATTTGATTAATTTTTAAAATTGTTAGAAATCTTTAAATAATATATTTTTTAAAATCTTTATTTCTGCATTTGGTTACACTTAATTTTTTTTTTGAAAATCTCTGTATATTTTTAAAAAATACTTTTATCTATTTTTTTTAAAAAAATTGTTTGTTTATTTTCTAACAAAGAATAAAATAAATTATTGTTAATAATTTATTAGATTTACATTCATTTTATAAAATTATTAAAAAACATATTAACAATTAAATTTATTTTTATAAAGAATTTTTACATAAAATATTAGATGATAAAACTATTGTTTCACTCTTAATAAAGATTTTCACCTTAACAAGAATTACCAATTTCCACCTCTCTCTATGTAATTTTTTTTATGATAATTTATATTTAAAAATCATTTTTAAGAATTGAAATTTATTAAAAATTATAATTTTTATTTTAACACCAAACAAAACAATCTTCAATTCTCATATTAAAATTTATAAAAATATAAATTTTTTTCTTCTACCAAATATATGCCTGATGAAGCTAAACCACTTTAATTAACTACTTGAGTATCATTAATTAATTAACTATTTATTTATTTATCATTGATATTAAAAGATTATGTCATTAATATTAAATAAATATATTATCAAATCAAAATTTTTAATAAAAATTATACATTATTATTATTCAATTTCTATATATTATAAAACATAATACACACACACAGATACTTGAATGAATTATAACACAGTTTGAATACACTTGAAATTTGAATATTCTTGGATGAATTATGACAGAGTTTTTGAGAGTGAATTAATTTAGGCAATATTTATTATATTTATGTGAAAATTCCCAAGACTGAAGTCTTGCTGTCTCAGCGTGAGACTTCTCCACCGAACTGAGCTCCAAAACTCTGCGTTTCTCATGCTATTCTCCTTGAAAGAGACACAAACGCAGCCTCTTTCAGCATCGTAAGATCCCTTTTCTCAATTTTATTTTGGTGAAAGTAGCTTTGTATTAGCTGTTCTACGTGTGGTGCCCGAGAACTTTGAATCGTTGGTACCCGAGGGTTTTGTCTGTGACAAAAAAAATTTTCTTTTTTGGTATGAAGTTCAAATTTTATGTGATACCCAATGTTTCTTACTGTTTCTGTGATAGTCTGATGCAGCTTTTATAATTCAATTCAAAGTTTTCAGGATTAAACTGAAAATAGCTCTAAATTTTTGGCATTTAATTAATTATAATGTACTTTTGACTGCTACTAAGTCCTTGAGGTGTGAGAAAGATCACGAAGGGCATAGTTAGTTTGATTTATGGTTGTTTATTGTTAGCGTCATTGACACAAAGCCCTGTATTGTGATGCTGATGCTCATTTACTTTCCTGGCGTGGTCTTGATACCATATGCTCATTAGCCTTTATTTGACATATTTGGTTGTTTGTTTGTTTGGAATGTTGGATTGCTTGGTGATTAGGGGAATTTTAGCACCTTTAAAGCATATCAAGTTCTGGAGTATGCAATTATAATTAACGTTGACTATCTCAGAAACAGAAATTTGTACATTGTAATTATTTATTTTTTTTATTTCAGTATATCATACTATCATGCTTTTTTCTTCTGGAATATCATGTTCATTATCTATGTCTTGCCGTCTTGGTGGAGAAATGCTGTTGCTATTCTGTTAAAGCAGTTATGTAACATGAGTATTCATCCTTCAATGTTGATTCATTCTTCTTTGAACCAGAAAAATAGGTCAATACCTCAATTTATTATATTATTCGATGATGTTAGTTTCATAGGTTGTGGCTTTTAGCATGATATGCTCTTGACTGTTATTTATCATGTAGCTCATAACATTATGCTATTATTGTCTGAAGAAGTTTTTACTCTGTCGTAATGTATTGACTATGCTAAGCCTAATCCACTAATTATACTATTTCAGGTTTTAAGGGTTCCAGTATTCCAAGCCAACAAATTCATAACCCAAAGTTGCTTCATTTTTATACTTAATCATTGAATATACTGTGCAATGAGATTGAAATCTTCCATCAATTTTCATTCAATCCCTCTGTGCAAGCTTCGCTTTTTCTTACAGATTAATTATCTATGCTCGAAGCAAATTTCCCGGAGTGATTCAAGCAATCACTTTTCCCAGAAGTTCACAACGGAATCCAACTTTCTTGTGAAAGTTTTTTCAGCAACTCATTCAGATGGAAGTTCATGTTGTAAGGAATCCCCCCTTATTGAGGCCACTGAACCCATCATGGGAAGTCCAGATATATTGCAAAGTTATGTTTTAGACACCCTTCTAAGCTACAAGAGCAAACCTGAATTGGCTTTGAAGTTCTTCAAACAAGAACGAGGCTATGTAAAATCCGTCGATGCTTTCTGTTTGTTGCTTCATATCTTGATGTCCAACTCTGAGACTCATCGGGTTGCTCGGAATTTGCTCAATAATTATCTTCTGGGAAATTCGTATCCTGCTCCAAGGGTGCTTGTACAACATTTGATAGAGTGGGCAGGAAGGCATCAATTTGGATCAGATTCGCGGGTTTTCAATTATTTATTGAATAGTTGTGTTAGAGCTAATAAAATAAAAGATGCTGTTGATTGTTTTAGAATGATGGTAGAACATGATGTGTATCCTTGGGTTCCATATATGAATATCCTTTTGACGGCAATGCTTAGGAGAAACATGATTGATGAAGCATTTGACTTGCATAGTCAAATGGTCAAAAGAAAAATCTATGGTGATTGCTATACATTGCATGTAGTAATGCGTGCATATTTAAAATTAGGGAGGACAGAGGAGGCGGAGAAGTACTTTGGAGAGGCATGGGACAGAGGGCTGAAACTTGATGCCGCAGCATATAGCATTGTCATTCAGGCTACTTGTAAGAGGCCTAACTCAAATTTGGCATGTCATCTGTTGAAGGAGATGAAAGATTTGGGTTTGGTGCCATCTATGTGTACATATACAACTGTCATTGGTGCTTGTGTGAAGCAAAGAAATATTGCAGAGGCATTGAGACTAAAGGATGAGATGGTGAACAGTGGTACACCAATGAACATATATGTTGCAACAAGTTTGATGAAAGGATATTGCGAGAAAGGGGATGTGATTAGTGCATTACAATTGTTTAACGAGATTGTTGAGGCTGGTCTTACTCCCAACAAGGTTACTTTCTCTGTCTTGATTGGTTGTTGCTCAAAGATTGGGAGTATGGAAAAGGCATATGAACTTTACTCCCAAATGAAACTCATGGGCATCCAGCCCACTGCCTATATTGTAAGTGACCTGTTACAAGGATTCTTGAAAGTGCATTTGCTAGAAGATGCATATAAGTTGTTTGATGAGGCAGTTGAGCATGGCATTGCTAATGTTGTTACATATAATATCCTTTTATCCTGGCTTTGTGAAGAGGGTAAGGTTGATGAGGCTAGTAATTTATGGGATAAGATGATGAATAAGGGTATTTTACCATCGCTAGTTTCTTACAATAACATGATACTTGGTCACTGCAGAAATGGTTGCATGGAAGATGCACTCAATGTGATGAATGAGGTTCTTAAAAGGGGTTTAAAACCAAATGCCATTACATTCAATCTTTTGATAGATGGTTTCTTCAAAAGAGGAGATTCTAAACATGCCATAGATTTGTTTGACCAAATGGTGGCTGCAAATATTGCACCTGCAGATTTCACATATAACACCATTATAAATGGCTTGTGCAAAGTTGGCCAAATGTCTGAGATGAGGGATATGTTGAACAAATTTGTTGAGAGGGGTTTTATTCCTACTTCTATGACTTATAATAGCATTATAGATGGATATGTCAAGGAAGGTTCAATAAATTCATCATTGTCTGCCTTCAGAGAGATGTGTGAAAGTGGAATTTCACCAAATGTTATCACTTATACTAGTTTAATTAATGGATATTGCAAAAGCAATAATATTGATCTTGCTTTGAAAATCCATAACGAGATAAAAAACAAGGGTTTTGAATTGGATATTGTTGCATACAGTGCTCTCATTGATGGTTTCTGCAAAAGGCAAGACATGGAAAATGCAAGCAAATTATTCTCTGAACTTTTGGAGGTCGGATTGTCTCCAAACACAATTGTTTACAACAGCATGATTAGTGGCTTCAGAAATTTGAAAAATATGGAAGCGGCACTTAACTTGCATAAGAAAATGGTAAGTGATAAGATCCCATGTGATTTATTAACTTACACCACTCTGATTGATGGACTTCTAAAAGAGGGTAAACTGAGTTTTGCTTTAGATCTTTACTCAGAGATGCTTTCCAGGGGTATTGTGCCTGATATAATCTTGTATACTGTTTTGATAAATGGACTCTGTAACCAAGGGCAACTAGAGAATGCACGCAAGATTCTAGAACAAATGGATGGAAATAATATATTTCCTACTGTACTTGTTTATAACACTTTAATTGCTGGGCATTTTCGGAAGGGGAATCTGCAAGAGGCTTTTAGACTGCATGATGAGATGCTTGACAGGGGTCTTGTGCCTGATGATTCTACCTATGATATTCTCATTAGTGGAAAGGTCAAGGGATCAAATACTCATGGTGGATTGTGATTCTCACAGACCCGTAAACCAGGTCCAGTATTCTTTTAATTTACATCATGATTTCTTTCAAAAAAGAACATTGTAATTCTTTAGTTTTGACGATGGGTTTCTTCTTTTGATGACCATAGCTGAATTGAGTTTTTGGAGTCTTTTCTTTGGCCGAGAGGATAACAAAAACCTGTAGATAGTGAAAAAATGTTGTTGTTGTAGATAAAATTTTCACTTTTGAGTTCTGGTAGAGAAGATATATGATGATCCCTGTGCCAGTGTTACAACTAGATGATAGAACCTAATTTTTTGTGATACAGAGTGAATGGTAATGAATTATGAGAACGAACTTATAAAAAATTAATCTTTGCTGATGCCTTGTTATTTTCCTCCTTTATTGGTTTTCTGTACTTGTGGCATTTATGTACTCTCATATCCTGTCTTGTAATATGTGTTCCTCTGCTGTTCCATTGTCTCTTTTTATATTTAACTTCCTCATGTAAGAGTTATTACCTTTGTAATAGCAAGTCTGATTAACTATAGTAGGCATGTCTTCTGAACTAAAATTTTACTAGATTTATTAATTATCTATGTTTATATGGACTAATGGTCATGTAGGTCGCTTTAAGTCTAGAAGTTATCACATTCTCTTTTTAAAACAAGAAATTTTCTATATTGAATACACTTCTTTTTTGTGTTGAGAATATATATTGTGGACAAATGATTGGACTGGCTTCTGTAATTATGTGGTAACAAGGGATTTCATGTTTAGAGCATCCGATTTGATGGCATTTCAATGAATGAGAAATTTATAATGAAGTCTATAAAATTCAGATTGTTAAGTACCCAGACAATTCACATGGTTAAAAACCTGTGGAAGGAGTATGTTATGTCATGGAGGATTTTTGAGCAAGAGATGGATGTTAGAGAGAGAATGGAATCAGAACAGGTGAGAGAAGAGAAATCACTTGGACTGTAGCCTTGATATGCTTGAAAGGAAGCAAAGCAAATTTATTCTCTGCAGTCATCATCAGGGACATGCAACTCGTAAAGGTAATTCTGTATTCCAAACCAAGAGTGATGTATAGAACAAACATGATAGTAGCTGATGGAGCTAGAAGAATGTTAGATAGACTCAGTAGGGAAACTAAGGACTATGTTTTACTGCAGGGGCACAATTCAGGAATGGCAAGAATGAGAATGCTGAAATCCCAGTGATCAAGGCAGATATAAGAAGGTATCTCAAGGACCACTGTAGGTGGGAAGTGAAAGTGATTGGGAGTTACTCCTCAATTACTCAAGTGTTTAGCATTACTAGTTTGAAAAGTATTAGGCAATGCCTGCTGTTTCCTTTGTTGGTTTCTGTTTCATATTTACCCAAAAAAAATAAGAGGATAAACCGAGAAAAAGCTATATCATTACTAGAAAAATGAGGTATAGGAACATCTTATTAGTTACAAAATATTAAAAAAAATGCTGTTAAAAGTATAATATTCCAACAATTATTTTGACAGTTAGTATTCCGGCAGATTTAGTCACAATTTATTTTAAACTGCTAGAAAATATTTAAAATATTCCGGCAGTTTTATTTTATCTTCGACTGCCACTAAAAAATAAACTCTCTTATTTATAAAATGATACAGAGCAAAAGCCTTCTTTACCTTGCTCTTCTCTTTTGAATGGCTGCCCCTACCTCTAACGGAGCAAATTGATGTGAGGAAGATGGACAAGAAGAAAGCCTTGGCTACCAGTGATCAAGATAACTACAATCTCCTTTCATCCATCAAGCAACGCCTCAACAAGGTCGGATTGGAGTTGCCAAACATTGAAGTGAGATACAAAAACTCTAATCAATGCCACCAGAGACACCCTTGACCTTGAGGTTGATGTCTATATATGTTTAATTTCAATTTGTTCATCATCTTGTAATTGTTAACCATATTCTTACAGTCTAATTGTGGTATTTGTACTGTGCAACAGAATATCATATTAATGTGCATAAAAATTTACTTGATTTGAACCAATAGTAGCTCCTAATTCTAGTGCATTTCCCAGTAGGATGTACAGGATTATTTCGTAGATTTAGCTTCTGTATTGATTGGTGCTTCCACTTGTGTATAAACTTTCTTTCCTTTCTTACATGTTTTAAGAACTTGTATCACTTGTGCACAGGAATGTAGTTTGATTGGTAGGATATGTTAATATATTTTCATATTCATCATCTCTACCTTCTTGTAATAGGAAGGTTCTAAGAGAAATTCCTTTTGGTGGACGAGAATCAGAACTTGTGAATCTGAAATTGGAAATAAAAGTTGAGGTAGAAGACACTGACAAATGAGTTGCAAATATATGAGTTACTCGAGCCAGATGCTTTTTCTTTCTCATTCTTTCTTTGTTTTCAGGTTGCAGATTATGACAATGAAGGTTTTATCTTTTTGTCATGAACTTATTGTTATATCAATAGCATTTTAGTTTCTGGATTTGTTCCAAAGTAAACAAGTGCGCTCTGTGGTTGTGTTTAAATTTTATCAAACATATTTTCAATTGTGTTTTCTATTTTCAGAAGATGAAAATGAAAAATAAACAAACCAAGCATTTTGGAATGACTTGTGTATTTTTGTTTTAGCTAATTGTTTTCCGGAGGATTTCCGTAGTATTTTGTTTGAAACGTTGATAACACTACTTCATTTGTTCAAATAAACGCTGAAAGTTTCATTCTGTAATGTTCATGATGTAAGCATTTAGTAGTATGAATAATTATTCCATATTTGGCAATTATTATATAATAATTAAGATTCACATGGAATTCGAATTCATAAAATCATGACTCTAAAAATTTGGAAGCAAAAAATACCATTGCAGGCTCCAAAATAACTAGCCTAAACTGGTTGGAAAAGGAAGGAGAACATTTTGTAGAGGCTCCATGGCTTCATTGGAGAGGAAAGAGATGTCATCATAATTGCTGTACTTGAGCGTAACGAGGATGGAAGGTTTATGTTTCACGAGTGCTATTAAACTCACCACTCACCATTTTAGTAACTAAGGCATACAGAGTGAAAATAGGAAAATAATACATTGATTACCATTTCTTTTTATTTATCCAGAAGAAGCTCTCACCATTGGTTATTCTGTTTCCTATCCTGTCGTTCCCCATCCTCATTTTCTGCAATTTCATCTTTGGTTCTATTATGAGATTAGACCACTTGCAGATTTGAACCAGTCACGAGTCACCGCATTCTGGTATGAAGCCATGGAGTAGTATCTTCTAGCATCCAAATTACAACTATTTGTTGGGGAGAGGTGAGCTAACTTTAACTCAAGGTATAATATTGCTGTGTTTACTCTGTTTTTGACACAGCAAACAGAGAGATATATATAGGAAGTGTATTTACGTTAAAATGCTTGCTTTTTATTCAAATAGTGAAGGTGCCTACTTATAGGCTTACATGCAACTTACACCAAGCGTAAAAATCTCAACTGAAGCTAATTTTCAGCAACCACTAACAACCTTAACGTCTAATGCAGAACTTTAAGGAAATAACTAACTAAATATGGACTAGGTCAAATGAATACGTTTTCTGCAACTTTTAATCACCCTTCAACACTCCCCCTTGATTCAAAGTTGCATACACCAAGTAGGGATCTGAAGTAAGCATGTTTCTGTGAAGGAAGAGCCTTTGTAAAGATGTCCGCCACTTGTTCATCCGAGTTGCAAAACTTTAAAGTGATTAAGCCATCTGCTATCAATTCACGTATGAAGTGGAACCGAAGATCAATATGTTTTGTCCTTCCATGTAAAATTGGATTATGTGCGATCGCAATGGCTGATCGATTATCACAAAAAATTTCAGTTGCTTCAGCTTGCTCTTGATTCATGTCTGCAAGTAATCTCCTTAGCCATATTGCTTGACATGCTGAAGCTGTTGCTGCGACATATTCTGCCTCGGAGGTGGAGAGTGCAGTAATTGCCTGCTTCTTCGAACTCCATGTGATAGCACCTGAGCCGAGACTGAAAAGATTTCCTGAAGTGCTTCTTCGGTCATCCACAGAACCTGCCCAATCGCTGTCAGTAAATCCATGTAATTTAAAATTTGAAACATGAGCATACCAAATACCATATTCTAATGTTCCAGCAATATAACGCAGGATCCTTTTTGCAGCTCCAAAGTGATGCTTTGTTGGACTACTCATAAACCTTGAAACCACACCAACTGAGAATGAAATGTCTGGACGAGTGTGTGCTAAATATATTAAGCCTCCAACTAAGCTTCTAAATCTTCTTGCATCTGCCTTTTCAGTCCCATCCTCCAATTCTAATTTTTCATTGATGTTCATGGGAGTAATTGCCTTTTTGCAGTTTTGCATGTTGAACCGTTTAAGAAGATCTTCTGCATATTTCTTCTGTGAGACAAATACGCCATCTTTCCCTTGCTTAATTTCGAGCCCAAGAAAATAATGCAGTAAACCCAAGTCTGTCATCTCAAATGTCTTCATCATACCCTTCTTAAATTGATTAATGAGCGAAGGAGATGAGCCCATGTAAATTATATCATCCACATAAAGACAAACCAATAACAGATCATTGTTTGCTTCCTTCCTTGCATACAGAGTAGGCTCATTCTCACTTCTCTCAAATCCATGCTGCAAAAAATACTGATCTATCTTACTGTACCATGCACGTGGGGCTTGCTTTAACCCATATAATGCCTTCTTCAGCCTATATACCTTTCCTTCAGCGCCACTGATAATGAAGCCTTCGGGTTGATCTACATAAACCTCCTCTTTTAACTCCCCATTCAAAAAAGCAGATTTTACGTCAAATTGATAAATTGGCCACCTTAACTGTGCACCCAAACAAAGAAAGGTTCTCACAGTTTCAAACCTTGCTACTAGAGAGAATGTTTCTTCAAAATCAACTCCATATTGTTGTGAGTACCCCTTTGCCACAAGACGCGCTTTATGCTTCTGAATTCTTCCATCTGAGTAATACTTTGTTTTGAATATCCATTTCAAGCCAATTATGTGTTTTCCGTCAGGCAAGTCTGTTAACTCCCATGTTCCATTCCTTTGTATTGCTGTGAGTTCCTCCTTCATTGCATGTTGCCATTCCTCCTTTTCTGCAGCTTCATCATAAGTTGTAGGATCTGAAACAGCAAGAGCAAAAGCACAAGATTCATAGATATCTCTCAAGGATCTAAATTTTCTTGGAGGGGAATCATCAGATGACTCATCTGAAGAAGAAGAGCTGCTATTTCTTGATTCTGAATTTGCTGTACTGGTACCATCAGCTGCTGAAGAAGTGTTATTTGTAGGTACTGGGTCTGCTACATCTTCTAGTGAAACTTGATGATGTGTTTTCTCACTGTTGCTCCAATTCCAGCATGCTTCTTCATTAAAAACTACATTTCTACTGATAATGACTTTGCCACTAGAGGGGTTATATAACCTATATGCTTTGGACTCAGAACAATAACCAATAAAAATACATTTTTCTGATTTTTCATCTAACTTTCGTTGCCTTATAGAATTAACCAAAGTATATGCAATGCAACCAAAAATTCTTAAATGACTTACAGAAGGCTTTTTACCTCTCCACACTTCGAATGGAGTTTGATTCAACACTGCCTTTGTAGGAGAAATATTCAGTATATATACTGAAGTTGCTACTGCTTCTGCCCAGAACTGATTTGGAAGACCCCTTCCTTTTAACAAACTTCTAGCCATTTCAACAACAGTGCGATTCTTCCGCTCCGCCACTCCGTTTTGCTCAGGTGTGTAGGGTGCTGTTAGTTCTCTGCAAATCCCATGCTCTTCACAAAAGTGGTTGAATTCATTTGATAAAAATTCACCACCTCTGTCCGTGCGCAGTATTTTAATGCAAGAGCCACTTTGTTTTTCAACTAATACCTTGAACTTTCTAAAACACTCTAGAGCTTGTGACTTGTATTTTAAAAAATACACCCAACTCATGCGGCTGAAATCATCTGTAAGGAGCAAGATGTAACGACTCCCTCCAAATGATTCAGTGTGCATAGGACCACATAAGTCAGCGTGTATCAATTCAAGGCAGGAGGTTGCTCTCCAAGTCTTCTTTGCTGGAAACGATTTTCTGGTTTGCTTACCATATATGCACCCCTCACATAAATCCAAATGCTCAATTTCTGGTAATCCTCGAACCATTTCTTTCTGACTGAGCAACTTTAATCCTTTGATATTTAGATGACCATAACGCAGATGCCATATCTTAGAGCTGTTTTGTTCACTAACGACTAGACCAAAATTATCCACATTTGATACTTCAAGTGGAAACATTTTGTTCTTTGTCATTTGAACACTAACCATTTGTTGTCCTGACTGCTTGTTTTTAATTACACATGCCCCATCATCAAATAAGATTGTATATCCACTAGCCATTAATTGTCCAACACTTAACAGATTATGTGCCAATCCAGGAACGAATTGCACATCATGCAGAAGCTTTACCTTGCCATGATTTGTTTTGATTTCTACCGTTCCTTTTCCTTCAACTTGAATTTCCTTGTCATCTCCAAGTTTAACCTTTATCTTCTGAGTCTCATCAAGCTCCTTGAATAAAGTCTTTATGCCCGACATATGATTAGAGCAACCACTGTCGACAAACCACACACTACTTGCTATATCGTTAGTATCGTGAAATGCCATAAATAAATTACTCACCTCTTCATCTTCTTGTGCAAAATTCACTTGTTTATCCTTAGACCAACAATCTGCTTTCACGTGCCCAAACTTCTTGCAGTGATGACATTGAATATTATTTCTATAGCCTCTTTGTTCATTGGTAAACTGCCTTTGCTCATTTCCTCTGCCTCTGCCTCGGCCACGACCCCTTCCTCTAAAAGCACCTCTGCCACGTCCTCTATTTGTTGACTTGTCAGCTTCTCTGGAATTGTTTGCCTCCCCCTTCACTTGAAATGCTTTTTCTTCATTTTTCCCATCTGATCTGTTGATTCTGGCCTCATGAGCTTGCAAGGACCCCATCAACTCACTAAAGGAGAAACTTGTCATGTCTTTGGACTCCTCAATTGCAGCCACTACGTGATCAAACTTAGGAGTTAAACTCCTTAATACCTTTGCAACAATAGTTTGATCAGATATTAAATCTCCATATGCCCTTAACTGATTGATAATTGCCACCACCCTTGACAAAAAATCTTGTACTGATTCATTGCCTCTCATGAACAAGGTTTCAAACTCATGCCGTAGAGTTTGAAGTTTCACGGCTATCACTTTAGAGGACCCTTGGAACTCTGTCTGCAGAATTGTCCAAGCTTGTTTGGACGTGGTAGCAGCTGCAATCCTTGAAAAAACTGTCTCATGAACGGCTTGCTGAATGAAGAACAGTGCTTTGGAGTCCCTCTTCCTATTTTCTCTTAAACGATTCTCTTCATCTGGATCAGCATATCCGCTTTCTACCAAGTCCCACAGATCTTGCGACTTGAATAAGGTTTTCATTTTGATGCTCCAGAACTCGTAACTCTCTCCCTTGAAAACTGGCATTGCTGGTTGCGACACACTCACCATGTTGCCGTTGGTTGCCATGTGATGCACGCCCTTTTACAATCGAACCAGGCTCTGATACCACTCTTGTTGGGGAGAGGTGAGCTAACTTTAACTCAAGGTATAATATTGCTGTGTTTACTCTGTTTTTGACACAGCAAACAGAGAGATATATATAGGAAGTGTATTTACGTTAAAATGCTTGCTTTTTATTCAAATAGTGAAGGTGCCTACTTATAGGCTTACATGCAACTTACACCAAGCGTAAAAATCTCAACTGAAGCTAATTTTCAGCAACCACTAACAACCTTAACGTCTAATGCAGAACTTTAAGAAAATAACTAACTAAATATGGACTAGGTCAAATGAATACGTTTTCTGCAACTTTTAATCACCCTTCAACACTATTAGCCTCTTCACCCCCTACCTCTGCACCCTCTACTCCATTGTTTCTGAACTTTCCAAGTCTCACAGAAAACACCCTTTTTTCACCAACTTGATTTTCCCCAGTTTCCCCTCTCTGACACTCTAAACACTCATTCTCATTCATCGCTTGTGAATCCATTGACAGAACTCAGGAATTGTCAAGGTTTTATATTGGGTTTTCCATGGGAAAACCAGAGCTTAAGAGAGTCGCTCTACAAAGAGGAAAAGTAGAATACAAGAGAAAACAGGTGTCTATGCAATTGATGTGAAAAGCACGGCTGCATATGGGAATCAATCTCAGCTTGTCTTGATCTTTTTTTTTTTTGGACATAAACTTGTCTTGGTCCAAACACACAGACACAGCCACAGCACAATCAAATGTTTCTTTCAAGCCCGATACATCTTTGTAGTGGAAAGACAGCCATTTTGTGAGTCAAGACTTGGCCAGCAATTTTGCATTTTCTTCGATATAAGTCGATTCCTTGGAAAGACAGCTATTTAGTTCAGATTCTACATCAAGGTTTATCTTGTGGAGAACATCAAGTTGCAATTTAAACTCCGGTAAAAATCATAATAACATCTGTAGCCATTAAAAAATTCATGCAATTGAGAAAAATGAGAGCTTGTCTGATTTTGTTTTTATTTTTAAAAATTATTTTTTAAAATTATATTTAAAAATTATTTTACAAAATGAAAAAAATTATTTAATAAATTGTTCTAAAAATATTTTATTTTTTTTGTTACAAAAATAAAAACAAAAAAAATTATTTTATTTTTTATTCTTTTATTTTAAAAATAATTTATTTTTAAAACTTATTTCTGAAATAATAACAAAAAATAATTATCAAAAGAATTTTTTTATTTAAAAAATAACTGAAAATAAAAAATTATTTTTAAAATAAAAAAATAAATAGATTTGAGTTTTGGAACAACTGTTTCCTCTTTTTCTCTTTTATTTTAGTACATGTATGAGAGTCGAACATGGAACTCTGTACCCAAACCCCCACCCGCCCAACCGCCTGAGGCTCAGGTGGCTTTCCTCCTTTCTCTAAATGTCCTCTCAACATGCAACTAATTGTGCAGAGAATGCAATCTTTCTTTCAAAAAATTAAACTCTAAGAGGATCTCCAACGGTGGTTGAAGTTATATCCACTGTAAGGAACACATTTTATTATTAGACTATATTGAAGTTCTCCACCTGACACCTACATGTAAGAATCGTTATTTATAAAATCAACGATTGTTTAAACCAAAACTCATTAAAAAATTGAACTGTTGTGTTTCTAAATGAATCACAACCAAAAGATTATTTGAGTTTTTTCTTTACAACCAAAAATACAACAAACTCCAGAAAATAAACAAAAACAAATAAAATGATAGAAATTGAACAGCTTCATGGAAATGGAAGTTGCGAAACTCCGAGAGAAGAAGATTAAACAAACAACAAAAACTGAACTTGATCTATTGTGTTTCCAGAGATGAATCAACAACCAACAACAACTCCAAAAACACACGAAAATCATCAAAGCTTTGCACGCAAAGGGGATTAAACAAAATCTCAAATTACAAAATGTTGAAGCAAAAATCCGTAATACCTCAAGTTCCAAAACCAAATCATTCCTTACCCAGAAATCCATAAGCAAAAAGCCGAAGCAGAAATGCTAAGAAGAAAAGCATAAATTGAACCTGAGCTTAATCGAAAATTAAAACAATCCACGATTTACCAGTGTAATCAAAAAGAAAAATAAATCACAGCCCCAGTTAAGGCCACGATTTACCGTGATTTACCAAGAATGGAAGTCCACGATCCACGAGTATACAAGAGAAATCTTCGGCCAATCGAACTAGTTCTCCAGGCTAAGTAATACAAAAGGATGTGTATTCCATAAATTTGACCATCAATAGACGCTGCAATATTACTGTTAGTTGGAGTCTTATAAATTGAAATTTTTATTGAAAATTTTTACACTCAACTTATCATTTTCATTATAATTTTCTTCATTTGTTTTGAGCTTTTTCTTGTAATATTACCATTGGAGTCTTATAAATTGAACTTTTTTTCAAAAAATTGTACACTCAACTCTCAATTTCATTTGTTTTGACAAATGAATTCCAATTAATTTAATTTAAATTCTTTCTTAAATTTTATACAAAATTATCAACATCCCACTAGCGAAAGTTCTCAAATTCTTCTATTTTTTTTTCAAATCTACAAAACAATCCAAATATTGAAAATTTTTAATTTGTTATCTTTCCATTCCAACCAACCAATCCCACCATATTTTATAAGCTCCCTCCAATGGATAATAAATGGTGTAGAATTCACTGATCAAGAACTTGAAACACCAGTAGGTCTATGCCTAAGTCTCATGTTCCACAATTTTCAACTCAAGTCGATTTGGAAAACATTGTGCTCGATGAAGGAAGAAGAAATGCAAATATAAAAAAATCTTGAATCAGGTTTACAATAAAAAATGATGCACTTCTTATTCAATCATGACTCAACATTTTGAAGGATACAGTTGTTGATGTTGACCAACAAATAAATAATTTTTAGTTAAGAATTAAAGATAATTATAACAACTATCGTGGTAGGTTACAAGAGAGAAAATCTGTTCAATTAAAATCTCGATGGTATCGATTGAATAGTTCTGTTTAAAAGTTTGTTGGGCTACAAACAAACTGTTCATAAAAAAAAAGTGAAAGCTCAGAGAAGTATAGCATAGCTGATGCATATACTATTTTTTCTCAAGACGAGGGTGAACAATTCAAATTTGAACATGCATAGCGACTACTGAAAGATGAAACTAAATGGACAACATAATCAAATAAAATTTCTACAAAAAGAACAAAGATTTCTGTTTCTAGAGCATACTCATCATCTTCTAACCTAAGAGCTCCATTTGAATGCACATACGACTTAGGTGACGTTTGGTTTAAGGAAAATTTTATTCTCAGGAAAATTACATTTCCAGGAATCTCATTTCCAGAAAAGTTAGATAAACATATTTGATTATCATTCACTTTCCTAGAAATATTTAACAGACTTTCTTTTAGCTTGCATTGATAAACACTATGATAATAGATGAAAATTACCCAAACCAGATCATATATTACAATATTCGTACAAAACAAGATCCAAATTTTTCCTTTTGACTAAAAAAAGAGAACATCCAAATATTGTAAACAAGTATTCCTCATCATGCATGTCCAAGGAGCAAAAAGTACCCAAACATGTGTGCAGAATATACCTGTTTTTCCAGGAGCATTAGAGAAGTCTCAAACTTCAAATTTCAATAATTCTTTCAACATATGCAGATGCTCTCAACATACACAATGGCGTATAGTTGTCTCCTGAAGTAACAAATAGTAGCCATTTCACATTGGAAAAAAAGCTTCAATGATAGAAAAGGGAAAACTACATTGGTAAAAAACATTTCGTTTTTTCCCTTTATAAAAACATTGCAAAAAACCAATTAGCCAATTGGCTTAGTGGTACAAAAGCTTCTTCTCCATGGCTGATGGTTTCAAGTTCAAGTCCTAATCAAAGCCAAATGAAACCCAAAAAAAATTGCAAAAACTGTAATTGTAAATTCTAACATAGGAGCATAGGAGTCCATTAAGCCTACTATTTGCTATCAGTGTTTTACTACAATGGAAAAGGAAGAAGCAAAGATTCTAAACAACTTTGAAACATGAAGGAGACACCCAGAGGCAAACAAGGGTGGACTATCTAACTGTCGTGCTTAGGTTCAGTCATGTAGTACTGTTGATTTTTAAAATTTGCTTGTAAAAGTAACATATTACAACAAATATATATGCCAATGCCATTTCAACGTAAAATAGCAACCATATGTTTTCTGTAATCATTGATCTTTTCAACAATTCATCATTTCCAAATCCTATCAGCATTCTTCTATTTCTAACCTTGTCAATCATATACTGTATCAAATTTCAAACCATGGAAGCCCATCGTGAATCATGAATCATCCTAAATCGTGAATCATCGTGAAATCAAACTAGCTACCCCTGAATGGTAGATCTGCGATAGTGATGAAGGAGCATAAATCACTAAAACAATCAGAAATTTCTTTCAAAATGAGAGTGCAGAGGAGCAGGGAAGGGATAATGGAGGTCTACTGTCACGGCCCCAAATGATGGAACACATGACCGACACGGCATAAGAGTTTCCCCCTAGCCGCAAGACTAACACATAGCATGCACAAATATCCAGCACACAATCTAGAGTACATAATAAATATAACTGGCCACATACACCACATCCAATATAAGAAAATACTGTATATATATATATATATATATCTCATGAATCCAACATCCTTGATTCAACTTGGCCCATGGCCTCATAGTACAAACATTGTTGTAAAACTTAAAATAATTTTTCAAACAACACAAGAAGCGAGGATCCTGCCTGTATGTTCATGGAGATACACTAGACATAAACTTAAACTATACAACCAATACAATGGAGTCTTGCCCAAACTGGGGCACACCAATGCTATATTTAGCTTCCTATGGAGTTGTAGCTGGATCAGTGTTTCTTTGACTATCTGTGGGGAGAAAACAGAAGAGGGGTGAGATTACCACATCTCAGTGAATGGATAAATCATACTATAACAGAAACAGGGCAAATCAAGCACGAGTGTTTCACAATGAGTTTAATAATTGAAACATTAAGCATTTAACTATAATTTATTATAAAAAAAAAACTAAACAATTCAAATGGATGTTCAAAAGATAAAACAAGATTAAATAAGTAACCGTAAAGCAAATCAATTATGCATGGTAAGTAAGAAATGAAGATATTTATGCAATAACAATGATGAATGAGGTATTTTAGAAATATTTAATCTTTAAGAAAAATACCCTAGTTTATTGGAGGTCTTTCCTAACAGATCTATCATCTTTCCCAAGCACATAACAGATCTATCTCATCCATGAATTCCCATGGAGACCTTTAAAATCATAACTTTCCCTTTTTAAACATAGATCGTCCGTAGACGTTACATAGATACTTGTCATGCATCAAATCACTTCATGGCTAACTTAGTTCATTTCTATGACTAAGTTCGCATTTCTATAAATCTAGCTCAAATGAAAAATTCATGGGAAGAAGAGCTACAAATCTCACCGATCAATTTCTATGACTTTCCGGCGAAAATCGCGGCTCGCCGCGGCGAGAATGAGTTCGACGGCGGCGAGATTCCTCTGATAGCTTTTTTTTGCAGACCCCCATTTTTTCTTCATTTCTCTTTCATCTGAACCCTAACTCTCTCTCTCTAAAATTTTCCTCAAACTTCTCTTTAAGATATCTCATCATCCGGACGTCCGATTTGAGCAAGTAAGGTATCGTTGGACTCGTGGGAAGAAGAGCTACAAATCTCACCGATCAATTTCGCCGGAAAGTCGCCGGAAAATCGCGTGAATAGTACCTCCAAAGGTAAAACTCCGTTTAATCGTGTTTTAGGCTTCGTTTTACCGAATTTCTTTCCATAGATAGTCTTAAAATTAGTTCCTATACTAGAATATAGGGTTTTTAGGTTTCGGCATGAATAGTATTCCGGCGAGTGAATAGTGTTTTCTGGCGTAAATAGTGAATTTTAGAGTTTTCTAATTTCTATGTTATGTCTATGTTTTCTAGGTTGTTGAGCCATCACGAGGTGAAATTCTCGTTGTTGGACTCCTAGTAAGATGAGTGAATTTTTCATACTATAGCGCATGTTTTAGGAATTTGATTTATAATTCTCTCGTATGATTTTAACTAGTTGGAATGTATGTTAAATTGTTTTACCGCTTTGAAAACCAATATGTTCCAACCATGTTAGAAATTGTAAATTTCAATCCTAGTTGAACCCTAGGTATGCAAGGCAAGCATCTAGACTATTAATTCTCCATTTGAGCTAGATTTATAGAAATGCGAACTTAGTCATAGAAATGAACTAAGTTAGCCATGAAGTGATTTGATGCATGACAAGTATCTATGTAACGTCTACGGACGATCTATGTTTAAAAAGGGAAAGTTATGATTTTAAATGTCTCCATGGGAATTCATGGATGAGATATATTTTAGAATAGAATTTTATGTATGAAAAGAGTTAGATGGAGAATTATAGCTTTATTGTAAAGTTATTGAAATGTTTTACTTTAAACTCTCTGAATAGCATATTTTAAATGTTTTCTATTGGAAGGACCATTTTATATCACTGTTAGCTAGCCGCAGTTAATGTTAGCCCTGGTGCACCTTAATCATGTTACGGCTTCGGCCTAGGATATTGTGACGGGCATATGACTGTCTAAGACACAAAAATTTAAGGTGGACTTATGTCTACGCCTACAGTGATTGCCATACCCATTGCTATGTGCT
Source organism: Gleditsia sinensis (assembly GCA_037074535.1). Taxonomy (NCBI): domain Eukaryota; kingdom Viridiplantae; phylum Streptophyta; class Magnoliopsida; order Fabales; family Fabaceae; genus Gleditsia; species Gleditsia sinensis. The sequence continues at coordinate 59,443,919 of CM073469.1, read as the reverse complement.
TGGAAAAGATGATAGATCTGTTAGGAAAGACCTCCAATAAACTAGTGCAATTTTCTTAAAGATTAAATATTTCTAAAATACCTCATTCATCATTGTTATTGCATAAATATCTTCATTTCTTACTTACCATGCATAATTGATTTGCTTTACGGTTACTTATTTAATCTTGTTTTATCTTTTGAACATCCATTTGAATTGTTTAGTTTTTTTTTTATAATAAATTATAGTTAAATGCTTAATGTTTCAATTATTAAACTCATTGTGAAACACTCGTGCTTGATTTGCCCTGTTTCTGTTATAGTATGATTTATCCATTCACTGAGATGTGGTAATCTCACCCCTCTTCTGTTTTCTCCCCACAGATAGTCAAAGAAACACTGATCCAGCTACAACTCCATAGGAGGCTAAATATAGCATTGGTGTGCCCCAGTTTGGGCAAGACTCCATTGTATTGGTTGTATAGTTTAAGTTTATGTCTAGTGTATCTCCATGAACATACAGGCAGGATCCTCGCTTCTTGTGTTGTTTGAAAAATTATTTTAAGTTTTACAACAATGTTTGTACTATGAGGCCATGGGCCAAGTTGAATCAAGGATGTTGGATTCATGAGATATATATATATATATATATATATATATATATATATATATATATATATATACAGTATTTTCTTATATTGGATGTGGCGTATGTGGCCAGTTATATTTATTATGTACTCTAGATTGTGTGCTGGATATTTGTGCATGCTATGTGTTAGGCTTGCGACTAGGGGAAAACCCTTATGCCGTGCCGGTCATGTGTTCCATCATTTGGGGCCGTGACAGAGTGGTATCAGAGCATTAGGTTTCCCTGTGTTCATGGAGTAACGGACCTTTAGGTAGGACTTTGAGTATGGATATGAATCCGGACATGCTTATACTCACGGTGCTGCTAAAGGGGTTCGATAGGATGTTGTCTTTCTGTTTAAGTAATTCAGTTTATAGTATGCTATGTTGGCATGGTTAAGTGATGGTTGGGCTATCTCTATTTTGTAGCAAGATGCCACCAAAAACGAGATCAAAGGTTAGGCAACCCGCGGTTCAAGAGCAGATGGCTGAAGAGTCTGCTCAGTCCGCAGTACCCGTGCCTAGAGGCCGAGGTAGAGGTCGTGGCAGAGGCCGACCTAGAGGTAGTGGCAGGGGTGTAAGGGCTGCTGAAGCAGTCGAACAAGCTGAGTTAACCAGTGAGCAAGCTGAGACTCCCAGGACGGGGGAAATGTCTTCTCACCCCCGAGATGATGTGATAGCCCAGATGCTGGTAACCATGCAGGGTATGCAGCGGGTAATAGAGAATCTAGCCGAGAGAAGGGATGGGCAAGATAGAAGGGATCCACAACAGCCCGAAACTGCTACCTCCGTTCCAGAACCAGTTAGGTCCGTGGAGCGGTAGGTGAGACCCGCTGAGAGGGAAGTGGAACTATCTGAATTCCTGAAGCTGAAACCACCAATCTTCAAGGGGTTGTTGGCTAGTGAAGATCCCCAGGAGTTTATAGAGGGTACTGAGAAGATCTGCGAGGTTCTTAAGTGTTCAGAGATCCGCTCAGTAGAGTTGGCATCTTTCTAGTTGTCTGGTATAGCGCAGGTATGGTTCAAGACCATGATGCGCGGAAGGGGAGCTACAGCGCCACCTTTGAGATGGCCAGAGTTCAAGGAAGTCTTCATGGAGAGGTTTGTGCCTCAAAGTATCCGAGATGCCAAGTGTCAAGAATTTGTGGAGTTGAAGCAGACTCCCGGTATGTCAGTCACGGAGTATGACTACCGCTTCACACAGCTGATGCCGTATGCACCGCACATGGTCCCTACTGAAAAGGACATGATCAAAAAGTTTATCCAGGGGTTGATGCCAGCATTGTTTAAATCAGTGGCACCCCAGATGAAGCAATTCCCGAACTATGCAGAGGCTGTGGATTGTGCAAGAATGATGGAGACTAGGCATTTGACCGATGTCGAGAGTGCCAAACTGAGGAAGAGGGATAGAGACGGGAGCTCCAAAGGAGGGCAAAGTTCTCATTTCCAAGGACCCCGATTCCAGGGCCAGCAGCGCCCAGCACCACAGAATGTTGGGAACCCCAACCAGAGACCAGATGCGAGTGGTAGGCTAGGTCTTAGTCAGGGAAACACCAGGTATCCAGGACAACCAGGACCAAGAGCCATTCAGCAGAACAGACCACAATGCCCTATTTGTGGCAACCATCATTTTGGTCAGTGCCGCAGGGAGATGATTGTTTGCTATCATTGCAACTAACCTGGACACATGAAGAGGGAATGTCCTCAGTTGTATGGCTCAAGCCAAGGGCCAACTCGACCGGCTTTACTACCAACCCCAGTGACAGCTCAGCCTATAAGGACTATACCGGGCCAAACAAGTAGCAGAGGTACTGGTAGAGGGATGATGGGCCGAGGTCAAAACCAAGCAGGCCGAGGTGAACCGAGGATTTTTGCTCTTACCAGGCAGGATGCACAAGCTTCAAATGCGGTTATGACAGGTACTCTTTCGGTTTACCTACATGAAGCATATGTTTTGTTTGACCCCGGGTCTACATATTCCTATGTCTCCCCTAGTTTTGTTAAGAGTTTGGGTAAAGATCCGATTAGGATGGATACCCCTTTCTTTGTAACCACCCTGGTCGGTGATTAAACCGCATTATTCCCTTCATGGGTGAAACTCTGAGGAACACGTGATCGCCTAGAGAAAACTCCAACTCCCGACGCCTATAGTCCACATAAGACTTCTGACGACTTTGTGCAGTTAAAAGCCGTTCCCTTATCAGCTTAACCTTCTCTATGGCATCTTGCACCAAGTCTGGCCCTAGCAGCTTGGCTTCTCCAACTTCAAACCATCCAACGGGAGATCGGCATCTTCTCCCATAAAGAGCTTCAAAAGGTGCCATCTGAATACTGGCTTGATAACTGTTGTTGTATGCAAACTCAGCTAATGGCAGGTATCCTTCCCAACTGCCACCAAAATCCAATATACATGCTCTAAGCATATCCTCCAGAATCTGAATCGTGCGTTCTGACTGGCCATCTGTTTGGGGATGAAAAGCGGTGCTTAGATCCAACCTCGTTCCCAAAGCTTCTTGAAAAGCTTTCCAAAACCTTGCTGTAAACTGTGGACCTCGATCAGATATGATGGATACAGGGACTCCATGCAATCTGACGATCTCACTCAGATACAGGCTTGCATACTGAACCACATTAAAGGTAGTCTTCACTGGTAAGAAGTGGGATGACTTGGTCATTCGATCCACTATCACCCATACTGAGTCATAACCCTTAGGGGTCCTCAGTAACCCTGTAACGAAGTCCATAGTAATCATTTCCCACTTCTACTCCGGTATCTCAATCTGCTGGTGCAAACCGGTAGGCTTCTGGTGTTCAACTTTCACCTGCTGACAAACCAAGCATTGAGCCACAAAGTTTGCTACATCCTTCTTCATCCCATTCCACCAATACAAGTCCTTGAGGTCACTGTACATCTTATTCGTTCCTGGGTGGATAGTATAGGCTGATTGATGTGCCTCCTCCAAAATCTACTTCCTCTAGCTATCCACATCGGGTACACACAAGCGCTTCCCACATCTTAACACTCCTTCAGCATCCACGCTGAATTCAGAAGTCTGATTATTCCTAGCTTCATCCTTGAGCTTGGACAGCTTAGCATCCTTGTCCTGATCTGCCTTAATCTGCTCAACCAGTGGAGAGTGTAGTTGCATGTGGGCTAACAACACTCCTGGCTCCTTCACTTCAAAGCGTATCCCCTCACCTTCTAGCCGATGAATATCCCTTACCAACGGCCTCCGAAGTAGGGTGATATGGGCTAGACTTCCCATTGACTTTCTGCTCAAAGCATCTGCTACCACATTGGCCTTACCTGGATGGTACAAGATAGTGCAGTCATAGTCCTTCACCAACTCCATCCACCTCCTCTGTCTCAAGTTTAGATCCCTTTGTTGAAAGATGTACTTGAGACTCTTGTGGTCCGTGTAAATCTCACAAGGTTCACCATAGAGATAGTGTCTCCAAATCTTTAAGGCAAAGACCACTGCCGCCATCTCCAGATCATGTGTAGGATAGTTCTGTTCGTACTTCCTGAGCTGCCTAGATGCATAGGCTACAACATGCCCATTCTGCATTAACACACAACCCAAGCCCACCCTTGAGGCATCACAGTGTCCTGAGTATCCTCCAGTGCCCGTTGGGATAGTTAGAACTGGGGTTGTGGTTAGACACTTTTTCAAGGTCTGGAAACTTTCTTCGCATACATCCGACCACTCAAACTTAACTCCCTTCCTGGTTAATCTGGTCAAAGGAGCAGCAATTCTAGAGAAATCCTTGATGAACCTCCGGTAATACCCTGCTAGACCCAAGAAACTTCGGATCTCTGTCACACTAACTGGGCGAGGCCACTGCTGTACTGCCTCTACCTTCTCGGGGTCTACTTGAATGCCGTCCTTCGTGACTACATGCCCCAGAAACATAACACTGTCCAACCAGAACTCACACTTAGAGAGCTTGGCATACAACTGCTGATCCCTCAAAATCTGCAGAATGACTCGTAGGTGCTGTTCATGCTCCTCATGGTCTTTAGAATAAAACAAGATGTCATCAATGAACACAATGACAAACTGATCTAAGAATGGCTTGAACACCCTGTTCATCAAGTCCATAAAAGCAGCTGGTGCATTAGTTAGTCCAAAAGACATAACTAAAAACTCATAATGACCATAACGGGTCCTAAAAGCTGTCTTGGAAATATCCTCCTTCCTAATCTTCAACTGATGATACCCTGACCTTAGATCAATCTTGGAGAAACATTTCGCTCCTTGAAGTTGATCGAACAAATCATCAATCCTGGGCAAAGGGTAATTATTGCGCACCGTTAGCTTATTCAGTTGCCGATAGTCAATGCAAAGTCGCAAAGACCCGTCTTTCTTCTTCACAAAAAGGACCGGAGCACCCCATGGAGAAGTACTCGGCCTGATGAAGCCCTTATCCAACAAATCCTGCAACCGACTCTTTAGCTCCTTAAGCTCCGTGGGTGCCATCCTGTAAGGCGGTATAGAAATTGGTCGAACCTCTGGAATAAGGTCGATACCAAATTCTATCTCCCGTTCAGGAGGTAATCCTGACAACTCTTCTGGGAAGACATCCAGGAATTCTCGTACCACTGCCATCTTGTCTACATCCGGTACCTTCCCATCCACATCTCTAACATATGCTAAGTATCTCTGGCATCCATTCTTCAACATCTTCTGAGCACCCAAGACTGAAATCAGGTTACTTGGAGCTTTACTTCGATCACACTAGAACCGGAAAGGAACTTCACTTGGAAAGTTGAACTTGATTGCCTTCTCATAGCAATCCAAGATAGCATAGCATGCTGCCAACCAATCCATTCCTAGGATTACATCAAAGTCGACCATGTCTAGGATGATCAAATCAGCATATGTCTCCCTATCACCCACTGTCACTTTACATGACTTGCATACATGCTCTACTGGCAAATAATCACCGACCGGGGTGGTTACAAAGAAAGGGGTATCCATCCTAATCGGATCTTTACCCAAACTCTTAACAAAACTAGGGGAGACATAGGAATATGTAGACCCGGGATCAAACAAAACATATGCTTCATGTAGGCAAACTGAAAGAGTACCTGTCATAACCGCATTTGAAGCTTGTGCATCCTGCCTGGTAAGAGCAAAAATCATCGGTTCACCTCGGCCTGCTTGGTTTTGACCTCGGCCCATCATCCCTCTACCAGTACCTCTGCTACTTGTTTGGCCCGGTATAGTCCTTATAGGCTGAGCTGTCACTAGGGTTGGTAGTAAAGCCGATCGAGTTGGCCCTTGGCTTGAGCCATACAACTGAGGACATTCCCTTTTCATGTGTCCAGGTTGGTTGCAATGATAGCAAACAATCATCTCCCTGCGGCACTGACCAAAATGATGGTTGCCACAAATAGGGCATTGTGGCATGTTCTGCTAAATAGCTCTTGGTCCTGGTTGTCTTGGATACCTGGTGTTTCCCTGACTAAGACCTAGCCTACCACTCGCATCTGGTCTCTGGTTGGGGTTCCCAACATTCTGTGGTGCTGGGCGCTGCTGGCCCTGGAATCGGGGTCCTTGGGAATGAGAACTTTGCCCTCCTTTGGAGCTCCCGTCTCTATCCCTCTTCCTCAGCTTGGCACTCTCGACATCGGCCAAATGCCTAATCTCCATCATTCTTGCACAATCCACAGCCTCTGCATAGTTCGGGAATTGCTTCATCTGGGGTGCCACTGATTTAAACAATGCTGGCATCAACCCCTGGATAAACTTCTTGATCATGTCCTTTTCAGTAGGGACCATGTGCGGTGCATACGGCATCAGCTGTGTGAAGCGGTAATCATACTCCGTGACTGACATACTGGGAGTCTGCTTTAACTCCACAAATTCTTGACACTTGGCATCTCGGATACTCTGAGGCACAAACCTCTCCATGAAGACTTCCTTGAACTCTGGCCATCTCAAAGGTGGCGTTGTAACTCCCCTTCCGCGCATCATGGTCTTGAACCATACTTGCGCTATACCAGACAACTAGAAAGATGCCAACTCTACTGAGCGGATCTCTGAACACTTAAGAACCTCGCAGATCTTCTCAGTACCCTCTATAAACTCCTGGGGATCTTCACTAGCCAACAACCCCTTGAAGATTGGCGGTTTCAGCTTCAGGAATTCAGATAGTTCCACTTCCTTCTCAGCGGGTCTCACCTACCGCTCCACGGACCTAACTGGTTCTGGAACGGAGGTAGCAGTTTCGGGCTGTTGTGGATCTCTTCTATCTTACCCATCCCTTCTCTCGGCTAGATTCTCTATTGCCCGCTGCATACCCTGCATGGTTACCAGCATCTGGGCTATCACATCATCCCGGGGGTGAGAAGACATTTCCCCCGTCCTGGGAGTCTCAGCTTGCTCACTGGTTAACTCAGCTTGTTCGGCTGCTTCAGCAGCCCTTACACCCCTGCCACTGCCTCTTGCACTGGCTCTAGGTCGGCCTCTACCACGACCTCTACCTCGGCCTCTGCCACGACCTCTACCTCGGCCTCTAGGCACAGGTACTGCAGACTAAGCAGACTCTTCAGCCATCTGCTCTTGAACCGCAGGTTGCCTAACCTTTGATCTCGTTCTTAGTGGCATCTCGCTACAAAATAGAGATAGTCCAACCATCACTTAACCATGCCAACATAGCATACTATAAACTGACTTACTTAAATAAAAAGACAACATCCTATCGAACCCCTTTAGCAGCACCGTGAGTATAAGCATGTCCGGATTCATACCCATACTCAAAGTCCTACCTAAAGGTCCGTTACTCCATGAACACAGGTAAACCTAATGCTCTAATACCACTCTGTCACTGCCCCAAATGATAGAACACATGACCGGCACGGCATAAGGGTTTCCCCCTAGCCGCAATCCTAACACATAGCATGCACAAATATCCAGCACACAATCCAGAGTACATAATAAATATAACTGGCCACATACGCCACATCCAATATAAGAAAATACTGTATATATATATATATATATCTCATGAATCCAACATCCTTGATTCAACTTGGCCCATGGCCTCATAGTACAAACATTGTTGTAAAACTTAAAACAATTTTTCAAACAACACAAGAAGCGAGGATCCTGCCTGTATGTTCATGGAGATACACTAGACATAAACTTAAACTATACAACCAATACAATGGAGTCTTGCCCAAACTGGGGCTCACTAATGCTATATTTAGCTTCCTATGGAGCTGTAACTGGATCAGTGTTTCTTAGATTATCTGTGGGGAGAAAACAGAAGAGGGGTGAGATTACCACATCTCAGTGAATGGATAAATCATACTATAACAGAAACAGAGCAAACCAAGCACGAGTATTTCACAATGAGTTTAATAATTGAAACATTAAGCATTTAACCATAATTTATTATAAAAAAAAAAACTAAACAATTCAAATGGATGTTCAAAAGATAAAACAAGATTAAATAAGTAACCGTAAAGCAAATCAATTATGCATGGTAAGTAAGAAATGAAGATATTTATGCAATAACAATGATGAATGAGGTATTTTAGAAATATTTAATCTTTAAGAAAAATGCACTAGTTTATTGGAGGTCTTTCCTAACAGATCTATCATCTTTCCCAAGCACATAGCAATGGGTATGGCAATCACTGTAGGCGTAGACATAAGTCCACCCTAAATTTTTGTGTCTTAGACAGTCATATGCCCGTCACAATATCCTAGGCCGAAGCCGTAACATGATCAAGGTGCACCAGGACTAGCACTACCTGCGGCTAGCTAACAGTGATCTAAAAGGGTCCCTCCAATAGAAAACATTTGAAATATGTTATTCAAAGAGTTTAAAGTAAAACATTTCAATAACTTTACAATAAAGCTATAATTCTCCATCTAACTCTTTTCATGCATAAAACTCTATTCTAAAATATATCTCATCCATGAATTCCCATGGAGACCTTTAAAATCATAACTTTCCCTTTTTAAACATAGATCGTCCGTAGACGTTACATAGATACTTGTCATGCATCAAATCACTTCATGGCTAACTTAGTTCATTTCTATGATTAAGTTCGCATTTCTATAAATCTAGCTCAAATGGAGAATTAATAGTCTAGATGCTTGCCCTGCATACCTAAGGTTCAACTAGGATTGAAATTTACAATTTCTAACATGGTTGGAACATATTGGTTTTCAAAGCGGTAAAACAATTTAACATATATTCCAATTAGTTAAAATCATACGAGAGAATTATAAATCAAATTCCTAAAATATGCGCTATAGTATGAAAAACCCACTCACCTTACTAGGAGTCCAACAACGAGAATTTCACCTCGTGATGGCTCAACAACCTAGAAAACATAGACATAACATGGAAATTAGAAAACTCTAAAAGTCACTATTCACGCCGAAAAATACTATTCACTCGCCGGAACACTATTCATGCCGAAACCTAAAAACCCTATATTCTAGTATAGGAACTAATTCTAAGACTATCTATGGAAAGAAATTCGGTAAAACGAAGCCTAACACGCGATTAAACGAAGTTTTACCTTTGGAGGTACTATTCACGCGATTTTCCGGCAACCTTCCGGCGACTTTCCGGCGAAATTGATTGGTGGGATTTGTAGCTCTTCTTCCCACGAGTCCAACGATACCTTACTTGCTCAAATCGGACGTCCGGATGATGAGATATCTTAGAGAGAAGTTTGAGGAAAATTTTAGAGAGAGAGAGTTAGGGTTCAGATGAAAGAGAAATAAAGAAAAAAGGGGGGGTCCGCAAAAAAAAGCTATCAGACGAATCTCGCCGCCGGCAAACTCATTCTCGCCGCGGCGAGCCGCGATTTTCGCCGCGGCGAACATATTTTCGCCGCGGCCAGATTCGAAATCAGAAAACTCATGCTCTCGGGAAAAATACCGCATCATTTTCGCCGCGGCGAACTCCATTTCACCGAATTTGACAAAATGTCCAACATGAAAGTTGTAGCCCTTTCTCTTAGCTTTCCATAGCCACTTGAATCACCTAATTTGGAGTTCATATGAAGGAGTTATGCATAAAATAGTGAGCAAAGGTCCAGACCACACTACACTTCGATTTTTGCCTCGTCTCACTATGATATTCACGGAATTTGCAAAAGTTCCCAACATCAAAGTTGTAGATATATGTCTTATCTTTCATTAGAAATTGGAATTACTTAATTTAGATTTCATATGAGAGAGTTATGATTATATGAGTGACGAAAGGTCAGAAGAAAAGGTCGAAAACGCTCTAAAATTTTACATTGTTCTCAACTTTCTTTGTTTCAAATGATTTATACCTAATTTTCAAAGGTTTTATTAGTTGAGGGTTATTACATCTACGATGGTGATGAAGGAGCAAAAATCACCGAAAATTCACCTGGTAGGCAGACGATGGCTATGAAGGTAGATGAAGATGATGAGGCATGGGTCTGCGATGGAATGAGGGAGCGAGCCAGGAAGACAGTGGTAATCCCTTGCAATGAGGCTGTGTATTCGACGCAGGAATGAGATGGTCTTGCGGCGTAGGAAGCGATGGTCTCGTGAGATTAGGATAGGCTGGCCAAAAGTTTTCCAAGCCCCTTGTAATCTATATTCCTGGGAATAAAAGTTTTCCAGGAATAGATTTGTTTTACCTGAAACAAATATGAGAATATTTTTTTTCCTAAACTTTCTTGGAAAAGTTAAAAACATAACTTGAACCAAACACTACCTTAAACTCATCTACTTTAGTTCACCTAATGAAAAAAAAAAGTAGCAAAAAAAAAGGGCAAAAAAAAACCAACTAAAACTTTATCTGACAATGTCGACTTTATTGCAATATAATAAGCACATAGTCAAAGAATAACTATCATAGCAAAATTTGCACAAATTAAAAATGAAGAAAATAAGTTAAAAGAAAAAGAATTAAAGTTAAAGAAGTTGAAAATCTTCTTCAAAAATACATTTGAGATAAGAGAGAGACAACGCCAAGATCACAAAACATTATGTAACATGATTAAAAAATTACATGAAATTAATTAAGATAATGTTATGTATTTTTTTTATTATATTATGTTATGTATTTTTTCATCATTTTTAATTATTGTTATAAAAAATATTATTTAAAATAAATTTGTATTATTTTTAATATGTTTTAAATTTTTTTACATATTTATTATGTTAAAATTTAAATATAAATGAATTAATATTTTAAATTAAAATAAGAATAAAAATAAATAAAATATAAAGATGTGAAATAATTCGTAAAGCTGCAACATTAGAATACAAAATTGTTTAAAGTAATGCAAAGTTATTTAAAAAAAATGATAATATGTCAATGTAAAACTTGTTTAAATAACTTTAGAGAATACCATCGATAGAGATGCTCTAATGCAATCTTGGCATATTCGTCAGTTTTCTCATGTAAAGACGCCTCCGGATCTTTTTTCTTTCCTCCGTAATTTCTGCTAAGGTCAGCTTACACGTTTCAAGCTCATCAGATAAAGTAGCTTTATTTTAAAATTTCTTAGGGTCCTGATTTCTAGAACTGAGTTGTTGTAGCTCAGCTTCCAAATGATCAAGACCAGACACAAGTTGTTTGTGACACTGTGAGTAAATTTCCTCAGCATCAGAAACAGCCTCAACCCTGCTAACAATCTCCTCAAACTCAACTTAAGTTTCTGCAACAGGGCACTCTATCCTTTTTTTCAGAATAAAAATGCTAGTTTTCAATGCATCACCTCTATAATCCTACGTGGTCCATTATAATTATGTAAGAAATAAGTAGAGAAATTCAAACCGCACAAGCACACATTGATGCAGGAAACAAGACTATAAACTATCCAATTATTAGTTGCACTTTGGCCCAAAAAAATTATAACTTGCACTTCAAAAACATCACAAACACCATGAGGATAGTACCAAGTGGGCTCAAGCACTATGAAACCCATGTTCCATACTAACAGAATAAGGCCTTCCATCGAAGACTAAAACAAAGGCATACAAATGCATGAAAAAATCTAAGCAAGAAAGAACATAGACATATAGAGGAAGAGAGTACATTGCCTGTTGGCATATAACAAGTGGTGCTTGAATCATAGGAAGCAGCAGCATCCATGATCAAAAAGGCTATGTAACCAAGAGGAGAAAGTAGATGAAGCTGCAGCACCTGTTTTCAGGAACCAGGGATATGGGATATCTTTCTTTTCCTATTTGCATGAAATTGGTCTCCAAATTTGGTATTTTTCTTCTTATTTCCATGAATTTGGACTCCATACTTGTATCTTTCTTTCCTGTTTCCAAATTAACTTCTAGGCAAACAATTGTAAGTGCTGATAATCCACAAATTACAACTTAATTTGTCTTCGGAAAAGTTCTAGAGTTTGTCCCTTGACAATATTTACAATCATTGTCTAATTGCTATCTATGCAGTTTTTCATAAAAACTAGAGTACAAATACAGGTTAAAGAGGAAAGATAAGGGTATTAATTCCTTCATTTACTTTTATCAAAATCAAAAATATCTTTTATGATGGGGTTTGAACTTGCCATCATAAAAGAGAGGAAGAGTATGAAGAAACAACGTAGAGCTATTTTGAGCATATCCTCATTGTACCTAGTAACTCTTATCAACTATTTCAACAACAACAACTAATCATTTTCTCACTAAGTGAGGTCGGCTTATCAACTATTTCAACGAGCAAGATATATTCTCATAAAGCAGATTTACAATCCATGAGAAAGGGATTGAACAATGGAGATGGAAGATAGAGGAGAGAGTACAATGGAAGAAGGGAAGAACCATATTTGTGCTTTTAAGGCAGATAAACTCTAATCCCCAAAATCCTACTGATTATCACTGAATTAGTTTGTATGGAACTCGCAAATTATTAAAATAAAGTTTAAATTCTAATATTTAGATTATTCTAAGCAGATTATTTGACAAAACAGATTTCAGCTCAATTGACTTCCTGAGTTCCAAGGGTTTCAAAGATTCCAAACACAGGGAAAACAATCCTTATTAGACAACTTTGACTGCACTACATGTACAGTTATGTTTCTGTGGAACTCTTGTTCAAACACCGTCCCCTGGGTCCCCCAAATTTTAGCCAACTCCACAAACTATAGATCTATCCACCAAGTACTTGCAGGGCAGCACAATGAAATCCAGATGCAGTCAATATCACTCAGTTACAAAAATAAAACTCAATGCCAGAGCAGAACATGATCTGGTTGAATGGCGTGACATTAGGAGGAACGGAAGCAAAAGAGTGAAAATGAGAATTAATCTATGCTACATTACATCATGACACCCTGTCAACATCTTCTACTTGCCCATTCCTCCTACTAAGCACATTTGAAAGGTCTATTTAACAAGTAATGCTAATAGGCCAATATCACCAATGACAGAAGCATTGATTGACTTAGAAGCCTCATATGACCACTATAACACATACTACTACTAGTGCCAAAAGCACCCTTACTTTAAGGGTTCCCAAAGAAGTTATTAAGTTCCCTGTCTATGTCATCTAAGTGTAGCAACAAGTGAAGCAAGATACTAGAAGTTCACCCTTCTCCTTTGTTGGTAGAATTCATATCCTTCCATCAGCTGAGAACAAGAGAAACCTGCAATGGAAACTATAATTTCAGAGCTTATCGGTTCTCAAGTTGTGTTTTACCAATAGACAGTAGCAGCTAAGCTAGAGTGGCTATTTACTCACATCACTATACTTGCATAATCAACCTGCCTTAGATGCAGGATAAGATGCTTGAATTTGGCAAATGAAAATCCAGGTCACCACATAGCATGAACCAGAGCTTACACTAAGCAAGTTGTAACACGTTGCTATAATGTTCTGCTGCTGTAATTGGACCAGTTCAAGATAGAAAAAACCCATCAAAATGGATTTTCTGATGACTGTTTAAGCTTTGACGTTCAAACTGGAGGGTATTCTGTCAAATTGTTTAAGATACAAGCTCTGAGAATACCACCACATTGAATAAACTACACCCAATAACCTTTTCACCTTCCATAGATTAAGAGTTCACATAGTCTGCATCTTTTTCACATGATACATTTTAAATTGCAGTTTATGAGACATTTGCTAATAAAATTTTATCAAGTTCAGCTTCATCAATCTTAGTTAAGAAAAGATCTCGTGTGTCATTATCAACTCCAATGGACATAGCCATTGCAACTACCTTGTCGATTTCTTCTTTCATTCCTAAAACAGCAAGTCCTTCAATCAACATCGAGTAAGTTGATTTGTTAGGCAAACATCCTTTTTCCAACATCTCCTCCAGAATTTTGATACCCTCCTTGGCATTACCAACTTTACAAAATCCTTTAATCAAAATGTTATATGTGAAAGCATTAGGAATACACCCCTTTTCCACCATGTCATCCCACAATCTTGCTGCCTCACAAAGTTCCCCCATCTCACACATTCCAGCAATTAATGTATTATATGTCAAAAGACTAGGAATTGAACCTTTCTCAAATTCATCAAACATTTTCCTTGCTTCCCATACCTTTCCCTTCTTACAAAGCCAATGTATAAGCGTACTAGAAATGGCATTGTCAGGAGTACAATTCTTCTTCAAAAGCCTCTTCCACAGCTCAACAGCTCTTTCAACATTTCCTTCCTGGCACAACAGATCAATAACCTTACAACAAAGTGCTGAACTTGGAATATACTTCTTGTCAAGCATATCATCAAGCAAGTTAACAGCTTCCCCGGACTTCTTGTCCTTACAATAAGCCTCAATCATAACCCCATAAGTGACATCATTTGGTTCAACCCCATTCTCTTCCATATCATCCATCACCTTAATTGCGTCAATCAACTTCCCTTGCTTACAAAATCCATCCATCAAAATTGTATAAGTAGTCGCATCAGGTAACCAGCCTCGATCCAAAATTTCACCAAAAACCCTCTTGGCACAGCTCATATCGCCCCTCGAAACATACCCACCAATAATCGTAGTGTAAGTCACCACATTTGGGACCATACCCATAGCAGGCATCTCATCCATAACCTTAAGTGCACGCTCCACATCATTTTTCTTGCAAAGCGCTTTAATCAAAATGTTACAGGTAAACACATTAGGTATAACACCAAACTTTGTTTTGCAATTTTTAAACATCAGGTGCACCAAATCATACCGTTTATTCTGAACCAAAGCATTAAGCAAAGTGTTCAGTGACCTCACTGATCGATTAACCCCGAACGATTCTATCCGCAAGAAGGTTCTGACGGCTAATTTAGGCTTACTTGCAAGTCCATAACTGCGAACGACGGTTATGAACAATTCCTCGCCGCATTTGATTCCAGAACTGTGCAACTGGGAGAGCAAGTCTTCGACTTGTTCGAATGCACGTACCCGTGAGAGTCTCTGGATGATGGCATGATAGGTATCGTAATTATGGGAAAACCCAGGATGGTATTTGCCTGCGTAGTCGAATATTTGGAGGGCAAGGTCGAGATTTTGTTGGCGGTTGATCATTGATACCAGACGCTTGGGATAGAGGCGTTGAGGCCAGGGTTTGATCGGCGGTGTGACAGTGTAGGATTTGAGAATAGCAGGATCAAGGCTGGCGCTGGCGGCGGCGGCAGTGGAGAAGGTACTAACGATGGGGATTTCGTAGAGAAGTGAGGTAAGTCTAACATGACGGCGGTGAAGGATGTATCTGTAAGAGGGTATCATGGCACAGAAAGAAAACTATCCAGAGGTTGAAGACGATGGCTCCGCAGAATGTTCATAAGTTCTGAGCTTTGGGCGGACAACGGCGGGCTTGCGGGCCTTGTTTTCCGTCAGCGCGATTCCCCGGCTTTTGCATTCTTATCTTCATTTTTCACCCTTGTAATTTTTAAGATTAAATTTACATTTACGAACATTCTCTCATTTTTGTTCCTCAATAAAAATAAGGTTTGATTATTTTGTTCGCCTTGAAAATTTTATTTAATTTATATTCTAATTTTATAGTTTACAAATTTGGACTTTTAAGTTACTATAAACCTAAAATTTTATTATTAAATTTCAGTCTCTTCAAATCATATAATTTGAATAATTAAATTAATTAACAGTATTTCAAAGTCTTTATACACAAATGTAACAATAAGGGTTTAATTTCAAATTTTTAAATTTATAAAGACTTAATTACAAATTTTTAAACTATAAAAAATAAATTAAAAATTGAGTAAAACTTTGGTTATCACCTAAAAATACCGTATAGTTTAGTTTAAAGTTGTTTTCAAAATAAATTGTCCAAATAATATTTTTATTCTTCAAAATTATTTCATAAAATTATTTTTAAAAATAATAAAACAAAAACAGAACAAAATTCTATCACCTCAGTATCTGAACCTTCATATCTCTATCTCTCATCTTCGACTGCTTTTTTTTATGCTTGGATCCTCTTTTTAGGGGTTCAATTTTTCGGATTAAGATTCTTTACGATGTAAAAGAACACAGCATCGTGTGTTGTATCCTCAAAATTAGTTTGACCAAACAACTGGTCAAATGACCAATCGCCTAATCCTAATGTATAAGGGAATATAGTAAAGGTTCAGATCCCAATTTTTCATCCACTCAATTTTATCAACACTAATTTCAAGAATTTCCATATGGATGTTTTGCATAAAACTTGACTCATCAACAAAATTAGACTTTTTGTATAGTTTTAGCCGGTCATCAGTACAAGATAAATAAAAAGCATGATTTCACTTTGACAGGAGCCATTCTCATCCGCTTAAAACTCATTCAATCAAAAATTGATGATTAAGAAGATAAGAGGGGCTTAATTTTATTATTTTTTTTTGGACAAAGTGGGGCTCAATTTTTCATCCACCTAATTTTATCAACAATAATTTCAAGAATTTTTTTAATAAAATTTAAATTATTAACAAAATTAAAATGTTAAATTAACGTGTGATTTGAGTCAAATATCAGTATAAAATAAATAAAAATAATAATTTTATTTTGATTTTAAAATTTTCATTTTCTTAAAATTTATTCAAACAAAAATTGATTATTAAGAAGATAAAAAAAGGGCTCAATTTTTCATTCACCCAATTTTATCAATACTAATTTAAAAAATTTCCGTATAGATTTTTCATAAAATTTTAATACAACAACAACAATAATAAAATATTTTTTCACTATATAAGATTGGCTACATTGATTATTCATAGATCTTGAATGATCAAAATTAATCATAAAAGATAGTGTGTGATCTGAGCCAAGCATCGGTACAAGATAAATGAAAAACATTCCATTTTGGCAAAAAAGCCTGAGATTCTCATCCACTTAATACTCATTCAAACAAAAATTGATGATTAAGATAAAAGGAGACCTTGTGGAGATTGAAGTTGATAAGAAAATGAAAAGAAAAAAAAGAAGGATTAAGAGATCGACGAAGTGGCATCTTCGGATGAGGAGAATGCTAAAAAAGGGAAAAGAATAAAAAACGCAAAAATGAAAAAGAAGCCCAAGCCGTAAAAGCTAAAGCACCGTTTGGTTGATAGCAACGGTGAGAATGAAAATAAAATTTAAAAATAAAATAAAAAGAAACAGATTTAAATAAAATAAAATAAAATAAAATGTTGTGATTAAAATTGTGTTTGTTAAGATAATAAAATTGAATAAAAAATTGTCAAAAAGATAAAAATATCTTTAAAAAATAAAATTATTATTGTAATATTATTTAAATTTAAAAATTATTTTAAATATTATAAATAAAAAATAAAATAAATTATTATTAATATAAAAATTTGAATTAAATTTTGTTAAATAATATTAAAAATTTTAATTTAAATATATATATTTTTAATTATAAAATTTTTTATAAATAAATAAAATAACAAAAATTATTTTAATCTTTTTATTTTTTTTTCTTTGGTACTGTTCACTTCTCACTTGATTTCAGAAGTAATTTACATTACCTTCTACAAAATAATTAACATTCTGTAGGACTTATTTTTTTTTTTTTTTTTTAACAACTAAACTAAAGAATAGAATGTCATTTTATTTCTATGTTCTTATTTTCACTAACTAAACGGGACTTAAAAAAGAAGGACAAAGACGCTGAAAATATTACCAGGGAGTTACCCATGGAGATCAGTAATGGAAAGACCATGAGGATGCTGGTTTCTGAAAACTCTTAAAACATCAAAACGGTTAAATTTAAAGTTACGGACGTTCAAAATCCCAGTGGGAGGATATAAGGTTTATTTATTTATTCGGACCAAACAGAAGGCCAATTCATTGGGTTATTGTTCGAATTGGTCAATCCGATCCGAGTTCAAAAACATTGCTGCATTGCAAGATTCAAGATTTTAAATCAGATTAGGAGTTTCACTTTTGTAAATTTTTCAAACATTTAAATTGAAACTTAACAGATTTCTATATAAAATACAGTCTCAAGCCTCACAATTCTCACATAACATTATATAGGTGGTTATCTGGTTGTCAAGAGGGAAGAATCCATGGACAAAAGCTGAAAATATTTAAGTCTGACAAACAACTTATTTAATTAATTATAAAAGTTAATAATAACAAAAAGTAAAGAATATAATTTTAATAAAATTTTAACTTATAAAAATATAAAATAACTTTTTAATAATATAAATTTTAATTTTTACATAGATTTTTAAAAAATTAACTTCATAAAATATGTTAAAATTAATTTATTAAAAATTAATAAATTATTTATTTAAATTTATTCAAACACTTTTTTTAATATAAAAATATTTATACTAATAGAAAAATTCTAATAAACCATATAAATTATGCTATCTAAACGAGATCTTAGTGCCGAGATAACAGCATATGGAAGTTTTAGTCATGACAATCCAGGATGCTGGTGATAAAACACCATTCATGTTCAATAATTCATAGGACGGAAAAAGAAACCAAACATTCAAAGTCACAAACAATTTGACAAAGAAGTTTAATATAAATGAAGGGCTTCAAACAAAATACCATTAAAGTTTGGACCTCACATTCTAGTTAGCAAACTTCATATGATTTGAAGAGATCTTCAAATGACCAACTCAATAAAAATCAAAATTGCTTTTCAATCGACAAAAATGCCTGTGAGAAACATATGAAGCTTTTTGCTTTTCTGGTGAAATAAGTTACCATATAAACCTTTGGATTCCAGCCTCATGATCCCAGCTGAATGGCCTAAACAAAAACATCATCATTGTGAAGACATTTACACCTACATATAGCATCCCTGTGAGAAGCCATCTTCCACTATCCTTATTATTACAGTGAAGCACCAAGATGTAGAAAGGTATGGTGTAGTATCTGAACTCTATCAGCGGAGCTGGTACAAGAACGGCAGCAGTAGCCACAAAGTACGCCAACACCCAGATTTTATTTCGAACTTTCCCTGTTTTGGAAAAAGAAAACAGTTATAGCTTATAACCTTACAAGTAACTGAAACAGACAAGAATGCTTGCTGGGGATTTGTGCTAACCCAACATATGGATAATGGAAATCCATGACCATATATAAAGTGGGACCAGAAGGTATTTAATTGACCAGTGAGCCATGATGACCTTCCTCCAGAGATAGAAAGGGTAATGCCGATTGTCCGCAAGAAGGTATGGATGAGCAACACTGCAATAATCGACAGTTTTGTGAGTTAAAAAGTCCTAGAATGCATCAGAAGTAATAAAAGCTCAGTTAAATTTCATGCATTTAAGATTTGGAATGAGTTAAGCTTCACATGTTAATTGTTGCTATACTCCCAGAGAACGAATGAAGTGAAATATAGAAAGGGCTAAATCTCACATGATGTATAGACTATAGTCTATAGAGAGAAAATCATTACTTGATATGAATTTATATAGATCACATTGATAAATGCATCGATATTATGTGACACTAAATGTGGAAGATAGAAATAAAAAGTACTTGGAAAGGTGAGTATTAGTTTTAACAGTACCTCCACCCAATTTATGAACAAGAGCCAAATCAGACTAAAAATTCACCAGAATTTGATTTTAATCAAAACACTGATTTAACTTGCTCTTCTAAATTTCTAATCAGTCATCTGACCTAACCTGAAAAAGTGTACAGAGACAAAGCCAACTGAAAGGGCCATGAACCATTGAAAGAAACCAAGGGTCATATTTTTCCGAAAGTAATGGAACATGTCCACAGCCTGGGTGACAGTGAAATGCATAGGAGCCAGAGCCATTACAGAAACCAAACTGAAATAAAGTATCTGAGCAAAATGTGGGGTAACTGCATGAGCTTCTTTTGCACCTACAGTGTCAGTAGGATAAGTTAAAAACAGCATTTTAGTGGCCCAAAAAATAACATGGACTGATAAGAAAATGAATCTTACCCAGAACAATACTCCCATTCCAAAGGACAAACAAAAGAAAGGCAATGAACACCATGAAAAAAGGGCTAAAAGTGATTAAAAGCTCCCACTTCATGTGCCATAATGTTAAAAGGAATGCCCAAATATCATCAAATAAACCTGCAAGGTGATATAACATATATATTTATTCTAAATATTGCACACAAAAATACACAAATGAGATAGGAAAAAATTTTCATTAGCTTCCAAGTTATAAAGTTACTTCCTCATGGAATAAAGTAGGAAAGGTGATTTTATTAAACAAGTAAAAGTGAACCTGAAGAAGGGGAAGGAGAATATGCATGTGTACTAGGCAAAGAACTTTTGACAGTATCCACAGCTTTAACAACATTTCGCTTTCTCATATTTAAACTCACTGTACTAGTACTGGTAGCATATGCCAAACCAGTATTACTGATAGACACATCTGAATCAGCTGTTCTTGCTTTATCCTTTCCACGGGTCACAGCAATATCTATGATCCCAGTACATGCAACAAAAAGCACCCATATAATATTTGTTTGTCGAATAACAACTGAAAAGGCTCCAACCTGTGTAAACAAAATTAGATAAGGTTACTACCACTCTACAAATTAGAAAAACATACAAATCATGTGTATCGTGCTCCAACTATAATTATCCATCCATACTCCAAAGGAAATGCCCATAAGTCTACTAATCAACTTACATAGATAAAAGGGAAAAGAAGAAGAAGAATGTGAGCCGAAAAGAAATTCTCGATTCCTATGTAGACTCAACAACATTTTAAATAATTCTAATTTCTTTACAATCTCAATGCTGAATGTCAACAATTCCTACTTTAAGTTTCCATAGTAGATTCTAGGCTAGAATTTACAGGTGTGCATCAAGAGTTGTATAAAAAAGTTAAAATTACCAAGTGAAAAAAAGATAAGACTTAAAACTGTATGATCTAGAAGCAAGCATGCAAGAGAAAAGATAACAAAGAAATTTATTTGAATCAAGAGAAAATACGATAATTAATTGTAAAAGAATTCTAAAGGGAGGGCATCTGTATATTTTATTTTATGATAAAAAAGAAATATTATTAGAGCCAAAAGAGAATAAATACAGCTTGGAGGAGAAAAAAATATTCTCTAAAATAAAATAAGCAATAGGAGAGGAAAAAGCCTAAGAAGTTCAAAAGTGCAACAAATCTAACAAATCTCTTTGCATACCAAAAATAGAGACACCCTTTAAACAAACATGTGCAGAGGACAAAAGGGAAGCCATAAACACAACTCTGTCCCATAACAGCTGTACGGGCAAAATGATGCCCTTGAAGATGCAAACATTTTTCTCCAACCATAAAAGCCAGAGTCTCACACAAACCACACATCACCACAAAATTTTACTCTCTTCTTTCCAAAACCTTTGAAATAAATCAGAAGAAGACACTCCAAAGTGTTAGGACAAACCCAGTGTTCACCAAATATTCCAAACAAGTAATTCATAAGGTAAGTTGCTGCTTAACAATGTAGAAACAAATGGGATAGTGTTTTCAAGACTCCAATCAGATCTACACATCACCAAGAATTCTATAGAGGGAATCAGGGTTGAAAATCATTATGTTAAAAAATGCATATTCTTGGAATGAGACTAGAAAACAGGAATTCTGGGATAAAAATACTATATCCACCAAAACATATATCACTTATCCAACAAATTTCATTATGGTCAAATAATTTACAACATGAAATCCTACAAATACCTTACCAATGCACTAAGCCAGTAGTTCTTCTTCAAACATGCAAGATACATAGCCAGCACTGCAGTAACAGATGCAACATCTGTATAATAGAGAAATGTGAAGAACCAGTGGAGGGGGTACAAGGATAGGACCACTGCATGAAGCATCGCCTTTCTATCATCAAGTGTTGGCTTCAAGTGAGTTATTATGTCATATAAAATTATGGTGCATATGACTGCTAAGACACTGTTCAATGATCGAAGAACTGCAGTGGAGCACAAATCAGAAAATGATGAAGCAGCTTGCACAGAGTAAAAGCCTGGAAACAAAGAAGCAACATGGGCAAGTGAAAGATAGTACCTGCAAAGTTTTAATATTGCAAAGATCAACCTTGGCATTTGATGCTACCCTCTTTTGATAATTTATATCAAATTATTGAGAATATTTTTCTAAGTAGGACCATTTAAGTCCTTCAGTCTCCTGATCTTGAGGTTTTAGAAGCACTTGAAATATCATCTTACAGAATCAAATAATGCAAAGAGATCAGTAAACATAAATTTTGTCAAAGTCAGCTCAATCTTTTTCCATGATTTTATGTCCTCATTTATTTTCATTTGCACAATCTTAAATTCATCATTATCATGGTTTTCATATCTTAATGATTTAAACATAATACACATAGATTAAAGAAAGAAAAAAGTCTGTAATTATAAATTGCTGTGATTTCAGCAATGTTGTCCCTCTAGATTACTCATCAATGCAACCTAGTCCCTTACGTTTCAACTAAAGCAATGTTATCCCTCTAACTGTCATATTAAAGCAATAGAAAACAATTATTAGAAGAAGTGAGGGATAATAGCTAACTTCTGTTAAGTCAGAAAAAGAGTTAAGAATTGTCTTTGGATACCTTTTATAGGACTTAATTGCAATTTTAGTTCCTTTATTTTAAAAGTTCACATTTTGGTCTTCCTAGTTTCAATTGAACAACGCTTCTGTTCTAACTATTTTTCAATCTGACGCAATTAACTCCACCAGTCAACAAGCTACTATTGTGGCATTGTGCCAATTCGCCCACGTGTCAGAAAAAAAAAAGAGTTGCATCAACAAAGTTGGTGCCATGTCAGAAAAAGTGTCATTGTCATGTTAGCAAACACAGAGCTATGTCAACATCACACTGACTGAGAGACTTAATTGCATCAATCTGAAAACTAAGAGGGCAACATTGTCCAAAATAGGACTAGGGGAACCAAAATGTATTGTTTTGGAAACTAGGAAGACTGTAAGAAAGTGCATTTGAGCCTTTTACTTTTCAAATAATTAGAGAAAAAAAACTAATCAAAACTAGAGGAACTAATTTGTTATCAGAGAAATAAGATAGCTCAAATAATAACTATGGGGACTATATTACTCTCCCGAGCAAGCTGGATAAATTAAAAGTGCAATTAAGCCAAAAAAAAACTTAACTTCCCTGGAAAATATCATAATTCCAGATAACATACGGGACCTGGTTATTAATCTTATACAGCAATAGAGCATCACTTACTGATTCAAGTGCACATGATATACACAATATACCACAACCTAAATCAGTAATATAGTACAACCATTGTACTAGAATTTTCACTTGCATCACAAATTGGTATCATAAAACAATCTATTAAAATAAATGAATTTGGACTTTCTCCGTTATGAAAGTCAGTGGTAGGATAATTAATTGGTTCTATTTAAAGCTCTTTTATATTCAATTATCATTTATTCAGTCAATCAGATATATATATATCAGCCAAAGGGATTAAATATATTTCCAAAAGTTGAGGGCAACGAGCATTAAGTTAAGAGAACATACAGGCCAGGAGGAGTAGTAATCATAGGATCCCAACTTCCAAAATTTCCCTTACAGTACTTCTGAGTCTGTGGTATATGAAATATCTCATCCTGCAAAACAAGGGTATCAATCATATAAAAAGACAAGAAAATTTCTTCACATCATTCATAGATATCCACAATTTTCCACCCCCCCCCCTAGTTTGAAAACTTTTGCTTACCATATATGGCTCAGGAACAATGCGATTGACTAGTATTGTGAGAGGAATAACCCACAGGCTCACAATCACTGCAAGAGCTATTTTTCCCATTTCTTCCTCTATCTTCAGTAACGGCAGATGAAATTGTGGTCCTAGAGTCTCAAGGGCCAAAAAGCCTATATTGATGTCATGTGCAACTGCTAAAATTACTTCTTTCTTTCTTAGGGGAGGGGCTTTTCCTTCTGGATAACATCTCAAGCTGAATTTTCATACCGAAGCCTCTCCAAGTAACTCTGAAGTGGATAACAGCCACAAGAAATGGATATCAAGCTATGTAGAAAACTTTTCTTGCGATTATGAAATTGCATGCCCTAAACCAGGAAAATACAAGGCCATTAGCATATCCGATTACCAGATAGAAATAGTGATTATAGCGGGATTTAAAAAAAACAAAAATAAAAGTGAAAGGAAGTTCCTGAGCAACTTACTAAGTAATGGATATTGGACAGTGAAATCTGAGGTGTCAATTCCAAGTTAACAAGTTTCTGTGGATATAATATTTTTTAATTAATGTTTGATCAACAAACCATTGTAAATTGTGATGTTTCCAATTCGATTACAGTAACAATAACAAAAAAATATTAGAGAATAATAATAGTCAAGCAAAAGAAGAAAAAACGACAGGGTTGAAGTGGTTTGACAGTTGAGTTACAGTCAAATAATATAATAGCTTATTAGAGTACTGACTATAATGACAAGTCCACATTATCATAAAGTATGTATGAGTTTTCATTTCAAAGTTCAAAATGAGTATTGCTTCATATCTTCATAGTCAGCTGAAATTTGAAGGAATAGTTGTAAATGACATGGTCATCGAGTTAATTAATTGCAACACCAAGAACTTATTATTATATAGGAAAATATTTAAAATGGAAGCCCAACGCCCTTATGCAGGGCAACATGCCATATCACTGATTCACTATATCAGATTTAAGATTTTTTTAAATTTATTTTATCCTCAGGTTAACAAGCCTTAATTTTGTCCATGATTTTCAATGAATTTTTCAATTTCAAAAACAATAGTTTCTGACAATTATTAGGTTATCAATGCCATACCCATTGATGATGGTCATGTTTAACATTTTTATGAATTATCGTTCATAATTTGCCGTTTTTTCTTCAATTACAACAACTTATCAGTTAATAACAAAAGGGTATTCAGTTCTTATAAAAGGGTGCAAAAAAATAATTAATTTCTCGGCGAATTGACACTATAACAGAACATTTCTAATATTAGTGCTAATGGTTAGAATCTTCCTTTCTTCCCCCAAATCTTAGTTCTGAGTCCATCCCAACTCTTCTCATTTTCCAATTTCTTTACTGTACTCGCATTCCAAGATCTCAAGTTTTTCATTGCCCTTTGAAGCCAGAGCCTTTTAAACCCACTTCTTTAATTTTTCACGCTTAAATAAAATACACCCCTATAATGTACCAATCTGTAGAACATGAGGACATGAACAAAGACATAGAGAGCGAACCTGAGGGAAGCCGAAGATGTGGAACCACACGCCACCGTCGTGATCTAAGGTAGTACCAGCAGGGAAGGAGGAAGGCGTGGTTAGGTGGGACTCGGGGGTGGAGTTTCTCAGACGAAAAACCCAGAAGGAAGGCTTGAGTTTGAGAACGGAGGAGGTTCGGTCGATGACTCCGGCCTCTAGATGAGTACGTGACTCCCTGACTGATGTCAGCGGCATCGAGCGTGGCACAAATGACAAAAATTGAAGAATTGGGGAGCTTGGAAAATTAAAAAAACTGAACTATCATGGCTTTAATTAATTATATTTTTAGTTTGTTTAAAATTTTTTTGAAGAATTATTATATTATTCCTAGTTTGTTTAAAAAATGGTTATGCAGAAAACAAAAGTTGAGAATTAATTTAATATTAATTACTATTTAATATCTTTAACAAACTATTTTTGAAATTTTAAATAATAAAAAATGTATGAAAACTAAGAAATTTTTTTATTGAATTTCAAAATTGATAAATTAAATTTAAAACTAACTTTATATACAATTTATTTTGGAATAAATTTTATTGGAGAGAATATAATTAATTTTATAAAGTATTTAAAATACTTCAACGCCAGATTCTTTTTTCTTTTCTTTTTTGCCAATTAACGCAAGGGTTTTTGTACGAAAATATATTATTACTTAATAATTTCGAGATTTAATTTAAAAAAAAAATATTTTTCCATATATATTAGCAGTTAAAATGTGTGAAAAAAATTTGAGTTTGAAGGGAGAAATGCGGGCTTTTTTGTTTTTTTTTTTGTTTTTCGACTGGGAAATGTGGGCTTTTAAAACGCTTGATTTGGCCCTCTTGAAGAGCAAAGTCCAGCTCTTTGCAACCCTGTATGTCGCCCATTGTCAGCTATTCTATTTTTTGTGTTTTTAATTATAATATGTTGGGGTCTTGGGGAAATCCATGCTGATATGTGAGCATGGATACAACTACAGTTGGGCCTTTCTATTTTTTTTTAATAATAATAATAATAATATGTGTAATATAATAATTTTTATAATAAATAAATAATTTATAAACTCTAAATTTTAAATATTAAATTTTAAAAAAAAATTGTAAAATTAACATATTTCTAATAAAAAATTTATATAATAAATAAATAATTTAAATATCTCAAATTTTAAATTTTAAATCTCAAACTTTAAATTTTAAAAGTCTAAATTTAAAATCTTAACTCTTTTTCTCTTAAGAAAAAATGTAAATTAATATAGTTATAATAATTATTTATAATAAATAAATAATTTATAAAATATAAAACTCAAACCCTAAATTTTAAGGGGCGTTTGAGATAGGGATTCTTTTTTTTTTTTGAATCTCAATATGAGAAATTAGAATTTTCATATTTTATATAAATTTTAAAAAATTTATTTTTGAAAATTTATTATTCCTAAAAATAATTTTTTAATAAGTTTTTTACAAAAAAATTTCTATGAAGAGGGATTCTTTTTATGATGTTAAAAAGATAATTATACTTTTCATTAATAACATAATTGTAATAATAATAAAAAATTTACTATCTCTCTTCACTCCCACTCTCTCTCATCTCTTCATTTTCTTACTTTCTCTATCATTCCCTCTCTTCATTATTACTTTCTTTCCCATAAGAATAAGGAGTATTTTTAAAAAATATACAAAAATTTTCAAAAAATTAAGTATAACCAAACATAAGAATATAAGATCGTCAAAAAATATTTTTTAATGATTCTCAGTAATTTTAAAAGTCAATAAAATATATTTTATACATTTTTAATAATTATAATTTCCATCAATTATATTTTTCAAAAAACATAATTTTTTAGAACAAAAAATTTTACCGTTTGTCAAAACTCTCTAAAAGTGTATTTAGTTTAACGGAAGAAAAAAAAATGTCTTTGTTTAGTTTAATTTAAAGGGAGAGGAAGAAAGAAAAAATAAGATTTTCTTTATTTAATTTACAAGAAAAAGAGAGAAAAAAATAAAATAAAATGAATATTATACTCCTTTGATTTTAAACAAATATATAACAAAATAACGTAAAATTATTTTAGTAAAGATATTTTTATCTTTTTATATTCTACATTTTTCCCCCAAATTTCTCCACTTTTTGAGAGAAAAGAAATAGAGGGAGGAGAGAGATTTTTACCACTCTATTTTCTCTTTTCTCTCTCTAAATTATTGTTCAAAATAAGTTATTTTTAAAAAAATTTCTCCTCTCCAAATCTTTCAAACTAAACACTAGGTAAATCTCATGCTATATATATCAAATGCTAAACCCTAATTAGAGTTTAGGGTTAAGGTTTAACTTTTGAAATTTATAATTTAAGATTTGAGATTAGAATTTATAATTTGAGATTTAAAATTTAATATTTAAAATTAAAATTCAAGTTTTTCAGAAAATTTCACCAAATTGGACTAGATCTAATCGAGAGCCTTGATTTGGAATTTTTTTTTTTCTTGGATGGTAATACGTCAAGATTCATAACAACTGTGCAAAAACACGCGTGAACGACGCAAGCTCAAAAGAAAAACACATACCTTAGCCTATACTAGTATTATTAAAACGAGTCAAAATTCATGTGCCAGTTCGTTTAAATTGTATATTGAACAAAATTGATTTATAAAAGTATGTCCATTTAAAAAAAGAAGTCTAAACATTGGCCCGGCTCAAAAATAAAATTAAAATTTTAGGTCTCAAATTTTTTTTTTATTATCTATTAAACTTTAGGCTTTAAAATTTTTTTATTATTTATTTTAATAATTTTATTTTAAAAAATTTTTATTTTTTTATTTTATTTCAATCCTCTATAAATTTTTAAAAGTATTAGGCCAGTCCTATCTAAACACCAACTGGTTTAACTTATAAAATAAGATGAAAATAACCATCGAGTTAGATTAATTTAATATATATATATATATTACTTATTTTTTTCTTTCCTTAAATAGTCGGGGGTTAGAATTTTTTTTCATTATATCTAACTCGGGACATGCAAAGATGTCTCCCTATTTTATTTAACTTTTAAATATTTGTTATTATACATATAATATTTTTAACTAGTGAGGTCATGTGTAGGAAAATACAGCACTGATTTTCTAAATATTTTTAATGTAGCATTATTGCCTTTACATGTAATATTGTTGTATTATAAATAAATAAATTATCTGTATAACTTTACGTATTCAAATAATTCTCACACCAATGTATATCAATCCCACAAAATTATATAATAGAATTAAGTCTCATATATTCAACATATTTTTTATATACAACATATGGTAAATATTTTGTATCTGCAATCATCTTATTTATTTTAATTTATTTTCAAGTTTATTTCTGTCTTTATTGAACCAAAATCTTAAGAGGTGTTTACTATATGGCAAAAAATTTTATTATTAAAAATTATATTTTTTTAGAAATATGATTGATGAAAATAATAATTTTTGAAAATATATAAAATGTGTTTGGTTGATTTCTAATATTATTGAGAATTTTTAAATAATATTTTTTAAAAATCTCCATTCTTATATTTGATTATACTTGAATTTTTTGAAAATTTCTGTACATTTTTAAAAAATACTTTTATCTATTTTTTTTTAAAAAATTTGTTTGTTTATTTTTTTAACAAAAAATAAAATAAATTATTGTTAATAATTTATTAAGTTTATATTAATGTTAAAATTATTAAAAATATTAATAATTACATTTATTTTTATAAAAAAAAAGTTACATAAAATATACAAAAAATAAAATTATTTTTACTTTTATGTTAATCGCTAATTTTCTATGGTAATTTTTTTATAAAAATTTATATTTAAAAATTATTATCAGGAATTAAAATTTTTTGAAAATTATAATTTTTATTTTGATATTAAATAAAATAATCTTAAATTCTTAGATTAAAATTCTCAAAAATTCAAAACTTTTACTCTTATCAAACGTCTCATAAAAGTATCATTTCTCATTTCTCAATGATTTGGTATAAAAAACAAACTTCTAATTTAGTTTCCGGTTCCATTAATCAACTGTGACATTGGTGGAACGACGTCAAGTATTATAATGATTTCTACTACTTTAAAACCAAAGGAGATTGATTGTCTTTCCTATTTTTGGCAGAAGATAACGGTTCTACAGTGAAAAATGTCTTTGTGAAATTATGAGAAAACCGTTTAAAATCGTCAAAAAGGAATTTCTAAATTCCCCTGACTGAGATATTGCATTCCCAATGGGTTGAACATTTAGAATCGGGATGGCCATTAAATAATTATAGTGCTATCTTTGGGTCTGTCTGGTTCAACGGAGGAGTAGAGAGAAAAAATAATTTTTTTTTATTTAATTTAGTTTTAAAAAAATAAGGAAGAGATAATAATTTTTTTATTTAATTTATAAAAAAAATAATAATAAATAAAATAATTATTATATTTTTTTTTATTAGAAATAAAAAAAATTTATATTAATTTTTTTATAAAAATTTTTGATTGAGGACTCTTGACTTATTGTCTTTTTATTTTAAAAAAAAATTTTGTCTTTTTTATATTTTTATTTTTATCTTTTATTAAAAAAAATAATTTAAAAAAATTACGAATCAACTTTTCTTCTCATCTCCCAATGTCTTCATTTTTGGAAGCGGGAAATTTTACCTCTCTATATTCTCTCCCTTCCAACTAAACAAACCCTTTGCGTTTTGCTCAAATTGCTTGAAAATTTTGTTTGTTTCTTACATTCCGTTTGGTTTACAAATTTGAGTTGAGGGAATGGGAATCTAGATTCCCATTCCTTCACTTCTTGTGTTTGATTGCCAAATTTAAATATCTCAAAAATTTAAATTGCCTTTCGTACGAGAAAGGACATTCACGCTGAAAAACGATGAAAAGTTGGTAAAGGAAAGGAATGAATTTTAAAAAGATAAAAACGCCCCTTTGATTATATATTATTTGAGATTATGGGTTTGAGATAATACAATCAGGAGCACACTTCGAAACGTGAAATTTAAGTTGATATATTTGTTTTATTTTATTTATTTTATTTTTAAATAAATAATATAAATTATTTATTGATAAATAAAATAAAATAAAATAAAATAATATTTAAATTATTTTTAAAATCATTAATATTTTTAATAAATTTTTTATATTACTATTTATTTTTTATTTTTTTATTTTTTAAATTAAAATAATATTATTCTTTAAAAGTATTTTTATTTTTTTATTAACTTTCTATTCCATTCTTATATTATTTATGACATACTAAACGCAGAAAAGTAACGAAGATTCTATTTTTTTTTATTGCGTATCAAACGTAATTTTTTTTTTACAGCATTTCATTTCATTCCATTCTATTCTCAATTTTTATTTTTATTCTTTTCTTTACCACCAACCAAACAACACCTTATTATTTTGGGAGAGCAATAATAGTGGACTGCTAATTGGGAGGAGGAATTTATTATGATGTTTGTGTTGGATTGATAATTGAGTAATATTCATTCTTCGATTTTTCTATCTGCAACATTTGTTTGTTTCAGGTTTTACAATTTAATTAATTGTACAAAATTTATTTAGGATATATTTGCATACATAATTTTTTATGCATATATTTAGCTTTTTTAAATATAAATAAACATAAAATTTAGTCAATAATTTTGATTTTATATTTAAATTGACATTTGATTAGTTAAATATTAGTCATAAATATTCTTAATTACAAAATATCTAGTGGTATCAACTTTAGTAACATAAAATTAATGATATTAATAATTATAATTATCACAAATATATAATAATTTAGTCCTATAGGATAATTATTATAATTCAGTAATTAATTAATATAAAATAGTAAAATGTGATATATTTAAATTTTATTTGTCTATAAACTTAAATAATTATTTATAGATAATATTTTAGTCTTATTATAAAATAATAAAATTATTTGTGTGTTATAATATAAATATAAAAAAAAATTATAATGACACTTTAATTTATTTGTTTGAAATAATTTACGTGGATAAATATTTTATATTTTGTTTGGTTGCATGTTTAGTAAACTTTTTATTTATTTTTGTAATTTTTCAATTTTATTTATTTCAAATTTTAATTCCACAAATATTACTTCTTGGAGTGGTGATAATTGTTCTTATGGAAAGGAGAAAATTCTTCTTAAATTAAAATACAATATTTAATTTAGCACTTAAAATTGTGGGTCCGAGCACAAGGTTTTTTTTCTTCATGCCTCCACTATCTTAAGAAGGAAGATAGGAAGAGAAATAGCATCACGTAGAAGGGGGTTGACATGACAGCCCCTTCTCTATCAGAAATGGATCCTCTGCGGCGCGTATGAACACAGCACCGCATGCTGTGTCCATTTTTTCAATCACATCAGTTGACTGATGGAAGATCAATCAACTGATGTGACCAGTCGACTGGTGTCACACCATTCGACTGATGTGACTGTGCGAAGGTCACAGCACCACGTGCTGTGGCCCTCGCGCCGCAGAGAATCCTGATCCTTCTCTATCTACCTCCTTTCTTTTATTTACTTTGTTTAAAGAAAGTTCTTTCATCTCAATTGGAGAGTTTTTTTCTTCAATTAAAAAAGTTTTTTTTTTTAAGAAGTGGTTGAGAGTTTGCAAGTTTTACATTTCGTTCATCTATATTTACAACGTTAGGTTTAGATTTACACTTTTTAATTTATATATAAGTAGAAAAAAATTAAATCTACAGTATCGTACTTGCAATGAATAAAATTTTTTTAAAGAGAATTAATTAAGATTAGGAGACGCACTATATTTTTTTTTTTTTTTTATATATATATTATAATAATTATATTTTTGTATATTAATATATAATATTTAATAAATTAAAATTTGAAATATATATTGATTCTCTTTATTTTAATTATAGTATTATTTTTTTATATTTTTTTTTATCTTTAAAAGTTATAAAATTTATGTATTTTATTTTTATCTTTTATTTATTAACCTTTGTGTTTGACTTTTTATATAAATAGTAATAATTTTAGGGACGAGTTAGACAATCTTTGTTGAGGGGGCTAAGAGACAAAAAAAATTAATAAAAATATATTAATTATATATAATAATTAAAAATTTAAAATAATTAAATATAATATATAATCTATAAATTAAAAAAATTATAAAAAATTACTTCCAATTATTTTGAAAATTTTTATTGTATGAAATTGAATTACAAGAATTTTAATTAAAATAACTTTTAATTGAGGGGGATTAAATTATAATATATTTATATTTAAATAATAAATCAAATATATTATTAAAAAAATTTGAAATTTTTGAGGGTGGTATAGTCCCTTCAACTATACACAACGCTCCGCCCTTGAGTATTTTACTTATAAAAAAAAAAAGAAGAAAAATAAAATAGAAGCTATAAATAATAAAGAGGAGAGTTGAACACGTAATAAAGATCAATTATTTATTTTTCTTTTTCAGTAATTTATACATAGCAAATGAGAGAAATACTTTGGGGTAGCCTATCCAAAAGCTCTCCACAAGGCTTTAACGGACTCAATCATGGATAATAAGTGAAAAAAGCTCTGTTCAACTAACATAAGTTGATAAAGGTGACAGGTATCTAAATTGTTTAAGCATGTTCTTTTGAGTTTCAATTTGAACTGAACGTATAGAGTAGATCCGTTTAAGAGAAAAAAATCTAATTTGACAATTTCATACTTTTAAAAAATTATTTTCGACCAAAGTGGATACTCTTGTTGAGAGCTTAAAAAAAAAAAAAAAGAGGAACATTTTGTTCATGCATAGGGAACATGCTCTTTTTTTTTTCAAATTAACTGGAGCATAATTTATGAATTTTTGAATTAGATTCAGTTTGAGTATATAATTTATTTAAATACTTAGGTGTCGTTTGGTTGGTGGCAAAGAAAAGAATGGAAAGAAGAATTGGAAATGAAATGAAATGGAATGAAATGTTAAAAAAAAAAGTACGTTTGGTACGCAATGAAATAGAAAACTGACAAAAAGACAAAAATACCCTTAAAGTATAAAAATATTAAAATAATATTATTTTGATTTAAAATTTATTTAAAAATAATATAAATTAAAAAATTAGAAAGTGAATTTAATTTTTTTAATAATTTAGATCAATAAATAATTTTATTTTTAAATTAAAAATAAAAATAAAAGGTTAAACTCACAATATATTACAGAGTCCCAATTTAAATATTTAATTTTTTTTAACCAGTTTTTCATTTTTCATATATATATATATATATATATATATATATATATATATATATATATATATATATCAATTTAAATATTTAATTTTTTTAACCAATTTTTCATTTTTCATATATATATATATAGAGGCGTGCACACACAAATTTCGAGCCATTCCATCATTTTTCGTTTTTCAGGGCAAATTTGTATTTTTATACACCATTCCATTCTTTTCATGTAGATTCTTTCACTTTTTCAGAGGCAGTATGTTCTCTCACTCAAAAGGTAATACGGATTCCCTGCAACGGTTGATTCTGCCAAACAAACGAAAAATTTGATGGAATGGATTAAGGATTCCCATTCCATCGAATTTATTCTGACTACCAAACGACACGTTATAGAATAAAGTTTTATGTAAAAAATGTTTATAAATTTTTTTAAAAATTAAATTATTTAACGTTTAGATACATATTAGAAAAAGTATTTTTTAAATTTATAATTTCTTTTAAAATATTAAATATAATTTTGATGGAAAGAGAGAGATAAATAATATAATTTTAATAAAATTTTAATTTATAAAAATATAAAATAATTTCTTAATAACGTGAATTTGAATTTTTATAAAATTTTTTTTAATAAATTTAAAAAATTAATTTATGAAATAAGTTAAAATTAATAAATTATTTATTTAAATATTATTTTATTATATAAAAATATTTATACTAAAAAATTATAAATTTTACTATTTAAAGGGAGTCTCGTTGCTTTATGGAGCTGCATAAAACTCAATCTATAGATGGTGCAACTTATTTTGAAGGTGCGTAATCTTGAAAGTTTGATACAGTTGAGGCCCATCAACAAATATAGTGTGATATATAAGAGTAAATATATAAAATAGGTTTGTATGGAAATATATGATTATTTTTATAATTTCTGTAAAAAAAAAATTAAAAATATTTTTTTATAGAGAAAATATTAAATACACCATTGGTAGACAGATTTCTATTCACTAGCGGCCTTCAGATCATGCTACGTGTTAAAGACAATATTTTTTAATATTATCTTTAACAGGTGGTGCGATCTGGAGACCGCTGATAGACAGAAATCTATCTACCGACGGTGTACCAAAACATTCCTATTTCTTATATATGTTTGTTTTGCTTTTTTTTTTTTTTTTTCTTTTTTGTGGAACTTTCGCCCGACATTTGGACGAAACACGCGCGCACTGGGCATGTCACCCGGACAGTGGGCGAGAGACATGTGCTCATTACAGGCGTGTACTTCACCTGACTCTTTTCTTCCATTTTTTTGTTTTTTGTTTTAAATAAACATATAATAAATAAAAATGTAAAATAATAAATATAAAATATAAAAAATATTATATATATATATATATATATATATATATAAATTTAAAAGACTATGAGTGTATTTAATATTTATAAGTTATTTGATTGATTTATAAATTTATTTGATTAAATTAAATATATTTAGTGTATAATTTTATTTAAATAATTTATAATTTATTTAAATTAATTAAAAATTTAAAAATTATGAACTTTAACTAATACATAATTTTTAAATTTTTACTTAATTTTTAAATTTTAAATTAATTTATTAACTATTTTTATCAAACATAACTTATAATAAAATTTTATAATAATTTATTAAAATCTTTTTTTAAACAAATTGTGAATAATATATTTAAAATACAAACTTTGGATAAAATTAATATAGAACCTGAAATCTTAAAAACTAAATTTTAAATTTTAAACACTAAATTTTAAAATTAATATATTTCTAACAAATTTTTTTATAGTAAATAAATAATTTAACATATATAAACTTTTACCTCAAATTTTAAAAGTTTAAATTTTAAATTTTAAACTCTAAATTCTTAATTTAAATAATATACTCTAAATTTTAAATTTTAAATTTTTTTTAAGACTAATATTAATATTTTATTAACAAAAAAATTCTGTAATAAATAAATAAATTATAAATTTCAAATTTAAAAACCTAATTTTAAACCTCAAATTCAAAATTAAAAAATCAAAACTCTAAATTTTAAATTTTAAATCTTTAATTCCAAAAATCTAATCTTAAATCTTAACATTATATGATTACATTAAAAAAAAAAAAAAAAACTCAGGCGAGGTACATGCCCTCTTGTGCAAGGATGTCTTTTCACAAAACATGCTAAAAAAAAAAAAAAAAAAGAGTAAAACAATATGCAAATATTTTTAAAATTTTTTTTTTACAAAAATTATTAAAATAATCAGTAATTTTCATAGAAAAATCTACAAAATAGTCCCTAAAAAATGTGTCATAAATTTTAGTCTTCAAAAATATCACAAGTTTGTTTTAATTGTTATAAATTGATCTAACTAATAATTTTTTCTTTGTTCAAAAAAATGTATATAAAACATTAAAAGTCACTTAACAAACAGTCACACTCAAGTCACGTGACTAACAAAATTTAATACAGTTAACAAATAGTTAAATCCTGTTTTAAATTCGAATGAGACTCTTTACTTCACGAAAAGATTAGAGTTTGTTTAATTTTTCTGTTTTCAATTTTTATTTTTAGTGAAAATAGATATGAAAACGTATTTATTTATTGTTTTTTATTTTTATTTTTTAAAAATATTTTTTGAATTTCTAAAAGTTCTAAAAATATCAAAAAAACGTTCAGAATTTTTAATTTTGTATTGTATTACAATAATAAAATTTTTATAATTATTTTGAATTATATATACAATATTTTATTATTTATATAATTATAAAATAATAAAAATAAAATATAACTATATAACTAAAAAATAGTGAAAATGAAAATACAAATCAAACATATTTTCAGAAATATAAAAACTAAAAAATAAAAACTGTTTTCAAAAAATAAAAATAAAAAATATTTTCGCAAATTAAATACATCATTAATTTTTTATTATCGGACTGATCAAGCCACGTGATAAAATTTAAAAAGCGTTTACTATATGATAAAAAATTTTATTTTTAAAAATATATAAAATATGTTTAATTAATTTTTAAAATTATTAAAAATATTTAAATAATATTTTTTAAGAATCTTCATATATATATATATATATATATATATATATATATATTAAAAATACTCTTATTTATTTATTTATTTTTAGTTTTTTTTAAACAAAAAATATAATAAAATATTTTTAATAACTTATTAGACTTAAATTAATTTTAAAATTATTGAAAAAATATATTAACAATTAAATTTATTTTTATAAAATTTTTTACATAAAATATTAAAGAACAAAATTATATTTTATTTTTTATAAAAATTTTCATCTTTATAAAAATTATCAATTCTTACCTCTCGGTAATTTTTTTATAAGAATTTTAGTTTAAAAATCATTCTTAAAAATTAAACATTTTTGTGAATCATAATTTTTATTTTAAAATTAAACAAAACAATCTTCAATTTTTATATTAAAATTTCTAAAAATTCAAAAGAAAAATTTCTACCAAACGCCCCAAAAAGAAACGCAATGTTGGAAAGATATGTCACGCAAATATCAAATCTTAAACCTTAACATGTCTTTCACCATGACATGTCTTTCGCCCCAACGTGGGGGAGAATATTTTTTTTTTTAATAAACAGTTAAACAATATGGAATTTTAAATTTTTTTTTACAGAAATTATTAAAATAAGGAGTAATTTTCATACCAAAATCTACAAAATAATTTTAAACTATATATCGTCCAAAACTCTAATATTCGAAAATATCACTTTTACGAGTTTATTTTAAGAAATACAGAATTATTATAAATTAATCTAATTATTATTTTCTTTACATTTTTTGTTCAAAAATATTTATGTGAAACATTATAAATTACTCAACAAACGGGTCATGTGACAATGAGTCTACAGAAAACGCAATATGCAAAATCCCTAGTGGATTTGTCCATGAATGATTTGAATGCTGCATTTTTCTAGATACACAGTTACGTGAGGGTCCTTCTAAATTATTTAATTAATCAATAATATATAATAATTTAATCCCGTAAGATAATTATTATAACTAAATAATAAAATAAAATGTGACAGTAATATATGATATATTTCAATTTTAGTTGTTTATAGATCTAAATAATTATTTATAAATAATATTTTAATCTCATCATCAAGGTACTAAATTTGGTTTCGAGGTACCGTTTCGGTAACTCTAGAAACAGAAACATTTCGAAACGTTTCGGAAATTTCGAAGAAACGAAAGATTTTTTAAGAAACGTTTCAAATAATTTCAAATAATTTTTTTTTAATTTTAAAAGATTTTAACATAATATTAATGAAATAGATATATAAAATTATATTAAAATTAATTTGAATTAATGTCTATAATTGTATAGTAAGTAAACATACTACTACAGTAAGGATTTCAACTTAAATTCTAACAGTATTCAACAACAATCTCTCTATTGCATCTATCTCTCCATCTTCTTCTTAATTATTTCATGACATTTATATTTAAGTCTCTTTCTCTGTCAACCATGATTCTATCTCTATCATTAGGTATATTCTTCTCTCTTTACCTTTCAATCTCTCTTTATATCATTTTTGTAGTTTCCTTTTTAAAATAAAGATAATGAAGGAAAATAATGTCATGAGAACAAAGGGGGAGAGTATAAAGTTAATAAAAATGTCGTGACTTGTGAGAAAAAATAATTTGGTGTTGGATGTGATATAATGCTATTTTCATCTACTTTTAAATTGTCAATTTTTGTATTTTTCAAATTAGTTTAGTACTTTTCTATCGAAACAACTCGAAATAAGAGTATTTCTATTGAAATAATTCGAAACAAGAGTATTTCCATCGAAATAATTTGAAACAAGAGTATTTTTATCGAAATAATTCAAAATAAGAATATTTTTATCAAAATAATTCGAAACAAGAGTATGTCTTTTGAAATAATTCGAAAAAGAGTATTTTTATCGAAACAACTCGAAATAAGAGTATTTTCACCGAAATTTTCATTGAAACAAAAATATTTCTACCGAAACATTTCGAAACATAGTAATTTTAATTGAAATAGCATAATTCTTTAACAAACACTTCGTTTCGTTTCGATAACTTTGTTTCGTATCGGTGACTCAGGAAACGAAAACATTTCGGTCGTTTCGATGGAAAAGAAAAGAAATTTAGTTTCTTACTCATCATAAAATATAAAATCATTTATATGTTATAATATAAATATATATAAAAAATTATAATAACACTTTAATTTATTTGTTTGAAATAATTTATATTTGATTTTATTATATGTTTAGTAAACTTATTAATTATTTTTGTAATTATTCAACTTTATCTATTTCAAATTTTAATTCTATAAATATTACTTCTTGGAGTGGTGATAATTGTTCTTATTGAAAGAAAATAAATTTTCTTGCATTGAAATACAATCTTTGATTTAGCACTCCCAGTAAATCAACCAATCAAGCCCATATAATCAAGCACCTAAAATTATGGATGAAAGCACAAGGTGTTTTTTTTTTTTTTTTTTTTTTTTTTTTAAATCATGCCTCCACTATCTTAAGAAGGAAGACAGAAAGAGAAGCAACGTCACGTAGAAGGGGGTTGCTATGGCAGCCCCCTCCCTATATTTTTTTTTTTTAAAGTTCTTTCTTTTTATTTAAAAAGCTTTTTTTTTCAACTTAAAAATATTTTCTCTTTATCTTTAGAAAAAATTTAGAATTTATATATTTTAGATATCATTCGTATATATTTATAACATTGAATTTAAATTTATAATTTTTAACTTAAATATGAGTGAAAAAAATTATATTTATAATATCGTATTTATAATAAATAAATAAAAATTTAAAAATAGTTAATTAAAATTAAGAGATCTGTTATCTCTCTGCTAATATTTATTGTTTTTTATATATTGTAAAAATTATATTTTTGTATTTTAAAATATAATATTTAATATATTAAAATTTAAAAAGTGTGTTACTTTTATTTATTTTAGTTATAATACTATTTTTTGTATCTTTTATCTTTAGAAATATAAAATTTATTTATCATATATTTGTCTTTTACTTATTTATTTTATGTATAAATAATAATATTTTATTTATAAATATAAAAAATAAAAAATAAAATAGAAGCTCTAAGGGCCCGTTTGGTTGGATGGAATAAATTTTAATGGAATGGAAAAAAGAAAGGAAGAGGGAATGGAAAAGAGAATAGAATGCCATTACCTTGTTTGGTATGCGATGGAAAGGAAGAGGTAATGTGATATTTTATTATTTGATTAATAAATAAATTAAAAAAATAGAAAGATAAGATAAGTAAAATGATTAAATTAATTTTAATATAAAATAATTAAATTAATTTTTTAAAATAAAAAAATTAAAAAAAAATAGTTTTTTTTAAAAAAATTCCTACAAATTAATCTTTACAAAATATAATCAAATTAATTTTTTTAATAATTAAATTAAATTATTTTAATAAAAAAAATATGAAGTTAGCATTATTTTGTGATAGAATCTTGGATTTCATCCATTATTGGAAGGAGTCTATTTTCCATCACATGATGGAATGAAGCATTCCATGGAATGTTCCATTCCATCAAATCAAACGATGAAATCATACTTTTTATTCTAGATTTCTTTTCATTTCTGCCAACCAAACGCGCCCTAAATGATCAGGCGGAGAGTTGGACATGTAATAAAGATCCATTACAAAAGGTGGTCTTTGATTATTTTTCTTTTTCAGTAATTTATACATAATAGCTAAGGAGAGAAATACTTTGGGGTATCCTATCCAAAAGCTCTCCACAAGGCTTTGAGAGACTCAATCATGGATAACAAGTGAAAAAAGATTTGTTCAACTTATAACATAAGTTCATAAATGTTGTGACAGATATCTAAATTTTTTAAACATGTTATTTCGAATTTAAATTTAAATTGTGTATACAGAGTAGATTCATTTAAGAGAAAAATATGGGCTTCGACAATTTTATATTTTTAAAAAATTAGGCATAAAATTCAGTCTATAAATGATGCAACTTATTTTGAAGGTGGATAAACTTGAAAGTTTGATACAGCTGAGGCCCATCTACAAATATAGTGTCATTTATAAAAGAGTAAATATATAAAATAGGGTTTTTATATGGAAATATATGATTATTTTTATAATTTCTGTAAAAAAAAAATTTAAAATTCCCCATATATGTTTCTTTCTGTGGAACTTTCGCCCTACATTTGGACGAAACACACGCGCACTGGGCAAGTCACCCTGACAGTGGGCGAGAGACATGCCCTCATTACAGACATCAGACATGTACTTCACCTCTGTCTTTCCTTCCTTTTTTTTGTTTTGTTTTTTTGTTTTAAGTAAACATATAATAAATAAAAATGTAAAACAATAAATATAAAATATAAAAATATGATAATATATATATATATATATATATATATATATATATATAATATTTGATTAATTTATAAATTTATTTGATTAAATTAAAAATATTTAATATACAATCTTATTTGAATAATTTATAATTTATTTAAATTAATTAAAAATTTAAAAATTATGAATTAATTTAAGTATCATATAATTTTTAAATTTTTAGTTAATTTTTAAATTTTAAACTAATTAATTAATTATCTTTGTTAAATATAACTTCTAATAAAATTTTATTATAATTTATTAAAATCTTTTTTAAGAAAAATTGTGAATAATATATTTGGAATAAAAGCTTTGGATAAAAATAATATAAAACCTGAAGACTTAAAATATAAATTTTAAATTTTAAACTTTAAATTTTTAATACTAAATTTAAAATTTAAAATATTAATTTTTTAAAAAAAGATAAATTAATATATTTCTAACAAATTTTTTTATAATAAATAAATAATTTACATATAAAAATTTTCAACTCAAAATCTAAAAATTTAAATTTTAAATTTCAAATTATAAATTTTAATTTTTAAACTCTAAACTCTCAATTTTAAACCTCAAATCTAAAATCTAAAAATAAAAAATCCAAACTTTAAATCTTTAATTCCACAAGTTTGTTTTAATTGTTATAAATTGATCTAACTAATAATTTATTCTTTGTTCAAAAAAATTTATATAAAACATTAAAAAGTCACTTAACAAACAGTGAGTCATACTCAAGTCACGTGACTAACAAAATTTAATACAGTTAACAAATAGTTAAATCCTGTTTTGAATTCGAATCAAAACAAAATCGACTTTTGGTGATCTCTACTTCACGAAAAGATTAGTCTCCCACAATTACGTGAGGGTGCTTCTAAATCCCTTTGAAACCTTTTCAAGGACCATTTGATTTGCCCGAAACCCTGTACCGTCCACGTAGCGACAAACCCAACAACAAAATGAAAGATCATATTCAACATTCAAGGTCCCAAGAAGAGGTACCGAAATACCCACAAGATGTAGCAGATGTTGTGGTTGACTTCACTCAACAAAATGAACGGCTGAGATCGTGAGGAATGTCGACAGAGATGACAAGTCCCCACCACACTCGCCGCCCAAAACAGACAAGGCATTGGACACTCTGCTACGTGCATTTATGGACTCTGTAACTGTTGGAGGCTTGCGTCTTCAATTTGTCAGCTCTCAGGAGGGTGCATCCACAGAACCCTACTTGTGACTGTGTATGACTTGCCATTTTGCCAGGTCTCTCCAATGGTACGGTAGTTCATAAGATTGTCTTCATATGAAGAACTATCAAAGTTGTGCTTCTCTTACACATGTGCTGAGTGATAGCATGGTAATAAAGGGATGAACATATCTTGAAAGCTGACACTTGTTATTACGGCAGATAAAGGGATGAAAATATCTTGAAAGCTGACTTGTGATTAGTGTAGATAAACTGTTTGATAATTTGTGTGATAGAAAATTGGACGCGGGTATAATTTCAATTCAAGTCCCAAATTGAAATTTTTGAACTCTTTACTATCAAACGCAAGAAAGATATATTATCACTTGTCTAAAGATTGGGATTATATAGGATAAATTTGGAGGGAGAAAGATATATTGTATCTCTAAATCTAACTTATTCATTATATATTAATTTTATCAAATTATTTTTATCTCTATCCAAATGTACTATATAAAATATGTCGAAGAATTCAAATTCCGTGTCTGAAGAGTTTTTCGTAATTCCTAGAGCAACACTAACACTTGTGTGTTACTAGTGCAGATACGCTATTCCATTGTCTGCTAAATAGGTAATTGTGTGTGGGTATGGTTTCAATTCAAGTCTCATTTTGAAAAATTTTAAACATTTTACTGTCAAACTCAAGAAAGATACATTATCACTTTCGGCCAGTTATGGCATTTTATGTGTTTAAAGAGTTTTCAGTAGTTCCTAGAGCAACACTGTGGGAGCAAATAGGATCTTCTGCCATAGCAATGAGAGGATCTTATCACGAGCTTCTCTAACAATTGAGCTAAGTGCTAGTCATGTTCTAATACAAGTGTTCAGTACACAAATCTCAAAAAATGCGTACATAACTTGTGAAGTGTTTGTGCTTTATAAGTACTTAGCAATGAGAGGTTCTTATCACTTGCTTCTGGGGAGAGCAAATGTTAGTTGACCATATCAACAGGGGTACCTGTTTCTGAGTTAGACTCACTTGGTGGCTATTTTATCCATTCTGTTGAGAAAGTTAATAATAATAAGTTCATGATGACACATGCTCCAACAATCTTTTTCCCTCACTAACTTATCTCTTTGCAGATTCCCTCTCTGTCTCTCTGTGCATGGACTGGAACCTCACTTGAATGCTCCTCTAAAAGGAACATCAGCGTGAGACTAGTACTTTTCACCAATCTTATTCACCACTCACTTTTCTGCCTGCTCAATCTCTTTTCCTTTTTGTCTATACCTATTTACTTCGCAGTATATTTCTCTCTATCCCTTTATTTAAACATCTCTTCCATACCCTTACTCTGTCATGAACTCAACCATAATCTAAAGGGAAATGTCCCGAGCAGGTTCATCAAGATGGAGCCCAACACCAGAGCAGCTCATGATCTTGGAGGAACTGTACAGGAGTGGGATTAGAACTCCTACTGCTTCCCAAATTCAACACATAACAACCCACCTTTGTTTCTATGGTAGGATTGAAGGAAAGAATGTATTTTATTGGTTTCAGAACCACAAGGCTAGGGATAGGCAGAAGCTCAGGAGGAAACTAAACAAGCAACTGCAGCTACAGCAACAACTGCAAGTCCATCATTGCCAACAGAATCAGGCTCACAGTCAGTATTTTTTTGGTGGCTTTGATTCTCCTCCTGGTTCTTCTGCCCAACAACTTTCTTTATACAACTCAGCTATCTTGCTTTCTCAGGTAATCTTCATTTTCCCCTTTCTTTTTCTCTGTTACTCTCTTTCTTCTTTTTCTTTTGCTAAGACAATTGTCAATATAAACATAAAAAGTATGAATAATAACACAGATACAAAATATACGCTACCGTACCACAAAA
Source organism: Gleditsia sinensis (assembly GCA_037074535.1). Classification (NCBI taxonomy): domain Eukaryota; kingdom Viridiplantae; phylum Streptophyta; class Magnoliopsida; order Fabales; family Fabaceae; genus Gleditsia; species Gleditsia sinensis. The sequence continues at coordinate 59,399,942 of CM073469.1, read as the reverse complement.
AATAAAATATTTGATTCAAAGATATATATCACACACAATACATCTTTATTTTTTAAATATCAATACTTTATAGATTGTAAGAGGACACATGAGGAAACAACTCTTTCTTTGAAGCATGAATGCTTTCATAAAGTACTAGGATTCATAGTGTTCTGTTTAGTAAGCATTCTGGATTGTGGTTTTAATATAATGGTTCGAAGCAAATGTTGAAAAGGCACAGAGAGCCACGTGAGCTTATAGCAGAACGGTGGGTTTTGGGTGGAACTCTTACATTGAATCCAAAAAGCACAGCGCTTTTAGCCTGAGCAATAAAGTCAAAGTTCTTAAGAAAAAAAAACAGCTGTTTGAAAAATGATTTTCTTTTTCGAAATGTTTCAAATAACTTAATTATAAAATTTTAAACTAAAGGCTTGACTTTGCTTCCATTGGAGTTACAAATTTATAATTAATATATATATATTAGAATAATATTATAAATTTTTAATTAAGTTTTTTTTTTCAAATGTATTTACAAAAAGACTATTAATAAGATTTTTTTATTCATATTTTGAGAGAAAAAAATACAAAACAGGAAAAGAGAATAGCTTTGAACTGTTTTCTATTCTAAATGGTAGAAGTAGAAAACACTTACTATAATCTGAGAAAAAACAGTTGTGCCTAAAGTTTTATTTTTTTAAAGTTTTTTCCTTTGGATAAATTGCTCTTTTTTTTTCTTGATTTTCTCATTTGATATGTTTAGGGAGAAGCTGCAGACACATCAGAACAGGCAACAAATTGCACATGGAGTGTGCAAAACCCACAAAATGTGGTGGAGAAAACAGAGATGACACTCTGCAACTACAGTTGGACTCTCCTTGATGCTAATAATCAAGCATCCTCATGCTGGACTCGTCCTCTTAAGACTCTTGACCTCTTTCCAACCACAGCTACCAAACTCAAAGAAGACAAGCAGCTCTATCATTCCATGTCCACCAAATAAAATCCACAACTCTTGTAACCTTTGATGTTTTTACCATGTTAGAAAACTAATCTTTTTGGTGCTTCTCAGGAACCGTCTTGTACCTGGGACCTCTACTATTTCAAAATTTTAGGAGTCCTTGGTACAAATCTCGGGTTGCCTAGTAATTTACACCAATTCGTGGACCGAGTTGAACTTTGGTTAAAGTTTGATACTTTTAGGTGTTAGGTTCAAAGTTGTACGGCTTCTTAGGAATCTCTGATGTATAAGAGCCTTAGTGTTGCACCTAAGGCCTTGGACTCTACCATCTCAAAATATGAAAAAAGTTTGACCTAATTGCATTTTTAATCTCTCTAGTTTATATAAAAAATCAATTTGAGAACATTTAATTTTAATGGAAGTAATATTGTCCCTCTTGTTCATTTGTTAAAGCAGTTTAGTTCCTAATTCTATTATATCAATCTTCAACATCTTCTTAGAAAAAAAACATTACAGGCAAATTTAAATTATATTTCTTTGTCACTTACAAAAATTTAATTTAGCTATTGTGCCCTTATCCAATTATTAATATTAAGTAATTAAATTAAATAAATTAAAAAGATATTAAATTGTTCTAATAAATAAATATTAGACAAACAACATTGCTATAATTAAAATTAGATAAACTAAATACATTGAAGGTTCTAAAAGTGGAATTAACCCTAAAAGTTAGGGACAGTGACGAGATGAATGGGAGAGGGGAGGCCTTTCTTGCCCCTCGTCCCTACATTCTCTACTGGGGGAAATATATTTCACCCATCCTCATTTCTTACAAAATATGAGGACCCACAGAGATCGATCTTATACATACATTTGGTGACGACTAATATGACAATTATGTGGATTTTTTGGTGACGGGTTATAGAGTTTTTGGCGACAACATTAAAATGTCATCATCTTATACTATAATGATTGAGGCACAAGTGACAATTTAGTGACCACTTTTGACAATGACTTATTAAAGTTTTGGTGATGATTTGTGTCGTCCGATTAGTTCTTATGTCTTATAGTGATCTCTATGCTTATAAGTTTTTATAACAATTAATTAAATAAAATTTTAAAAGGATTAAGTAGCATTTCATGAAAATTAAATAGTATAGTTTTAAATTTGTATACAGTTTTAAAAATAAACATATATTAAAATTTATTATTATAAACAATAAATATATAATTATATATATATATATATATATATATATATATATATATATATATATATATATACACATACTAAAATAAATAAAACCAACAAATTTTAGCATAGTTGATAAATAGTTGAGTTGTTTAAACATGCTGTTTCAAATTCGAACTGAATCGTATGTATAAAATAAACTCTGTTAGTAGAGACAAAATTCATATTGGTAATCTCTACGTTTCGAAGAGAATTAATTATTGATTGTTAACTGAGAGAACACTTATTTAGAGTATATTTGGCAAGTTAAATAAATTAACTTATAACTTATTTGACTAATTTATAAGTTTGTTTGATCAAATTAGAAATATTTAGTAAATAAATTTATTTAAGTAGTTTATAACTTTCTATCATACGTTATTTTAAATAGCGTATAGCTTTTAGTTTATAATTTTTATAATTTTTTTATTTTTATAATTTTATTCATATTTCAACACTATCCTATTCACAAGATGGCATTATTTTTACTATATTCAAACAATATTCAAATTACATACTCCATGATAAATTTTTAGATATTATTGATAGTGACACAAAAAATATAAATTTAGAGACATATATTGAAATGAAAGAGATTCACAATAATAGTATTAATTTATTGTAGGATTTTAAATAATATGTTTATTTTATATTTTTTGAAATTATATAATGAAATGTAATTATTAATAAAAAATAATAAATTTTATATAAATATATCTTTTTATGTCATTTTACATTTATCAGTTAATTCAATAGTTAATTTTACCAAACACTTTTAATTCAATAAATTAATTTAATAAATTTCAACTAACAGTTTTTAGTTAAAAATTAGCTTTTCAACTTTCAGTTAACTTTTAAATTTTCAGTTACCTTATTAATTATTTTTATCAAATATAATTTTAATATTTATATTAAATAAATAAATAAATTTAAAATAATTATAGTTTAAATATAACAATTTTTGCGGGACGGTGGTTATAATCCCCATCTCGTCTCCATAATCTAAGTTAGAAAATTTTTACCCCTTATCCATTTTCACAGATAAAAAATTTCTCCTCATCTCTATTTTTATGCAGAACAGTCTGTACAAGGATGTCCACCAAAGAGTATCTTAGTACAAATCTTGGGTTACTCGGTATTCCCACTATGAATCCCATAATTATTATTTCAGCACCATTGAGCCTCTTACTTACTTCTGAATATTTGCTTTGGCTGCAAGTTATTTTAATTTCTTCATTATTTATCAAACTATGCTTCGGAAAAATTCTCACACCAGTAAGTAATTTGCATTGATTCTATATGGTCCTGTGCTATTAAATCCTTGCAGTCCATGCAACGGGTACTGGGTTTTGCTTCGTTCATCAATCTCGAGTTTCTCTCATGGTACCTAATAGTAAAGCTTCGTGACGCAAACAAAAGGACGTTATGGACATGGAAAATCAGCTTTATGTTAGGAATAGACCTTTCTGAGTAAATGCAACGGCAGTTATTGCTTCAGAGCATAGCACAGATGCATACTTACAGTCAATTGAGCAAAAGTAAATTCTGAAGTTGATTGTCACAGCAGTATCACTCTCTCCCTCTCAAAAATTAGCTCACGAGAGTGTGCTCACTTTTACCCATTTTGGTGATGCTCTCGTTACTAAAGGATGTTTGGTAGAGAATTTTTTTTTGAATTTTTAGAATATTGAATTTAAAAAAATTTAATTTCTATGTTTGATTTCTAAAAATAATTTTTTATAAAAATTCTTACCAAAAGCTTTTTATGTAAGTGGTGGGAATCTAAATTTCACATACCATGGGAATTTTTTTTAAATATAAAAAGACAATAATATCTTCTATTTTGTCATTTTTTCTTTTATTTCTCTCTTACACATCTCTCTCTCTCTCACCCATATTTTCTCTCTCATGCCTTTCTCTCTTACTTTTTTTTTATAATTTTTTTTTCTATCATTTTTTCTGTCATTTTTACACTTACTTTCTCTCTCATCTTAATATAAATAAGGACATTTTTTAAAAAGTATTACAATTTCCAAAAAAATTCTATTATAACCAAATATAGTAATAAAAAATTCTTAGATAAATATTTAAAGTCAACCAAACGCATTTTATATATTCTTAGTGATTATCATTTTCAAAAAATATGTTTTTCAAAAAAGATGATTTTTAAAAATAAAAAATATTACCGTATACCAAACGCCCTCTAAGTGAAATTCTTTTTTGGGTAGGATCCATATTTTTTTGTCTCAAAATATAAACAACAATTGAATTGATTTTGATACTACTTATTACAGTATTATTATTATTATTTTAAAATTTAATTTATAAAGACGTGCAACGTATCATATTATATATCTTAAATTTCGTCGGTTGTTATTTGATGTAAAATTTTGTAACATGATGCTGTTGATCAATGTTAACGCAGCACCAATAAAAATTAAATAAAAAAATAATTTAAATTTGATTGAAATTTTAAATTAATTTAAATCAAATTAATAGATTAACGTTTACCTTTAATTGTAGAATAGATAAAAAAATGGACGACTCTTTTAAAATATACAAGTACTCTATCTAGTTGACACCATAAAATAGATAAAATTAAAATTATTATTTATTGATGTGATTATTAGAATTTTGAAATTAGAGTTTATAATTGAGAAATTAAAAGTTAATTTAAGATTCAATGAAGAATTTAAATAAAGAATTTTTAGATTTAGGGTTGTATTAATTAAGTTAAACATTAGAATTTCATATTTATAAGTCATTTAAAATTAACCTCTAGTTAGTTATTATAGCTATCCTTGAGTATAATTAGATTTAATTGAGTTTTATTATTATTATTATTATTATGATTTTTCTTTATTATTCTTTCTTGTTCTACGTCAAATTACACTACAAAGTACAAAAAAGTGGGACCGCTTTTTTTGTTTAATTAAAGCAGATTGGGACAACAAAGTAACGGTCACAACTTTCTATATTTTTAAAATTTTTCTCAAGGAATGTTTTTTTTTTTTTTTTTCCATGGATTTCTCTCTGATTTCTTCCTCCTTTCCCAACTCTATTTTCTCAGCAAAGAAATAGAAATAAAATTAAGAATAAAATAAAATATAATACTCTAATTAAAATTATATTTGATACAATAAAAAAATTCAATTATTTTTCTATTTTTAGTGTATTATAAATAATATAAAAATAAAACAAAAAATTAATAAAAAAACAAAAATACTTTAAAAAATAAAATTATTTTAACAAATTATTTTAAAATATTATAAATAAAAATAAAATAATTAATTAATAATATAAAAATTTAAACTAAATATAATTATGTTGACAATTTATTTTATTATATTTTTATGTTAACTTAAAAAATTAATAATTAATTATTAAATAAAAAAATATTCTAATTTTTTATTTTTTATTTTATTCTATTTAGTCTCTTTCTTTCAATTTTTTGAGATAATACTATCTCTTTTATTAGAAATAATCTATATTTTATATAAATTAAGATTTTACTAATCAAATGCAATAAATTAATAAAATAAAATTTAAATTTTTATTCTATCAATTTATTTATATAAATTAAACAGCATTTAATCTGTGGTGACAATAAATTAACTGAATCACTTGCTGACCACTGTACCAATCAAAAAATTCAAAACTAAGATAGGAATGACAATTTATGGGCCTGTTTGTTTTCCTGTTTTAAAAACTGTTTTCTGTTCTCAGTTGTTTTCAGAACAAAAAAACTCGTTTGGTAACTGTTTTTTGTTGTTGTTTCGGAAACAAGTTTTGGAAACAAGTTGTTTTTAAAACAGAAAAACAGAAACAATGAAAAGTTGTTTTTGTTTCCAGTTTTTGTTTTCAGAAGAAAAAAAATAAAAAAACAACATGTTTTCAAAACAATTTACCAAACGGATTTTTTTTTACTTTTGTTCTACAGAACAACTTTTAAACATAGTTTTCAAAAACAGTTTTAAAAATAAAAAAATAAAAACAAAATCAAACAAGCCTTGTATCTCCAACTTTTTATGAATAGTAAATAAGGGTGAGATTGAAAATAGTAGAAATGATAGGAAGAGAAGAGTAAAAAGATGAAAATAAAGGTGAAAAATAAAAGAGAACATCCTTAGTGCAGTGGCACTTTTCCTCCCCATAATTATTAGGGGGTTTACCAAGTAAGGGGATGAACCCCCCCCCCCCTAATCTTTCTCCCCTGTCCTTGAAAAATAAAAAGACTGCAAAAAATTCAACATAACGTTTCAGTAATGCTAACTACCCACTAGACAAAAATCTAAGCCACACTTATTACCCAAAAAGAAAATCTAATCCACACTGCCTCAATTTGGTTCTAAATTTTTTTTTTTTAAAAGCTCTCTCACTTTGAATCTATATTCTATATATATATACAAAAGTAAAGATAGTTCATGACCAACACTCTACATTGCAGCTCTAGAAGTTCTCCTTGTGAAAGTTAAAGCGTGTAGTTGAGTTTAGACTAAACTCATGGCAAAGATTCTTCAATGTTTTGGTGAGAGTAGGACTACCACAATAGAATACACCTACATCAACATCGCCAACAAGTAGTCAGAGATTAGAAAACATGCTTTTGATCTTGTGTTCTCATTGTCGTTTAGAATTTTCATATTTAAGGAATCAGAATTTTGTATACCTATTCGAGAATTCTCATGTGCGCTTGCTAATTGAGAGAACACTTTTTTCCAATTGGGTCTTGCAAAATGAGTTCGTATCTGGGCATAGCATCAGAAAAATGTATGGTCAATAGAGCTGTTAGGTTGAATATTGCTAATGGATTACCCTTAATTACTACTAGGCTTAGCTGCAAGATTTTCTTTTTCAAGCACAAATATCTTCACATTTTTTATATATAAGACTAATTTTATTGAGAATATTAAAATTAGAAAAATAATTTAATCTGTTATCAATAGATAATTTTTTATCCATTAACGGTGTTTAAATTATAATATATAATAAAAAAAATATCTTTTAAAATTATTTTTATCATATATCGTAATTTAGACATTATTGATAAATAAAAAATTGTCTACTAATAATATATCAAATATCAACTCTTAAAATTAAAAAAATATATCTTTTAAAATTATTTTTATCATATATCGTAATTTAGACATTATTGATAGATAAAAAATTATCTACTAATAATGTATCCAATATCAACTCTTAAAATTATTCTTTTTTATGAATATTTTCGTTCGTACTCAGACGCCACATAAGCTCTTTGACTAATAAATTAACACTTAAAATATGTTTGTTAAGACAAATAAACTAACTTATAGCGTATTTGACTAATTTATAAGTTTGTTTAATCAAATTAGATATGTTTAATAAACAAATTTATTTGAATAATTTAACCTAATTTAAAGTTTATAAGCTATACGTTACTTGAAGTAGCGTATAGCTTATAAACTTTCAGTTAATTTATAAACATTAAACTAACTTATAAACTAATTTTACTAAACATAGCCTTACTTGTTTTCTAAACTACAAACTTGACTGCTAAATTAACACTTACTGAGATTAATTACGATTTTTGTCTTGTTTAATTTTGGTGCGACATTTTTTTACCCAGATGTCACGGACTTACTCTTTTCTCCCTAGTAAGAACCGTGCGGCACTTAGCTAAGACGCTCCTTCTGATGCTTAACTAAGTCAGCCTTCCTCAAGACACCTCTCCCAGAGGCAAAGTGACTAAAGAGAGCAAGAGAGAAAGTAAGAGAACTTGGAGAATGCTAGAGAACTTCTATTGATGAGAACTTCTTGGATGGTTTACAAATGAGGGGGTGAGGGGTTTATATAGCCCATCTCCCCTTGAATCAATGGTTAGGATCGTTTTGATCCAACGGTCTACATTAAGCTTCTAGAAGATTCTAGACTTACTAGTATTTACATGATGTCTCTACATGGTTCTAGAGTATTCTAGAACCTACAAGATGTTTCTACTATATTCTAGAGTATTCTACTACATTCTAGAGTGTTCCAATATATTCTAGAGTCTTCTACTAGCTTCTAGAAACTTCCAGAATGTTCCGGAATTATCTAGAATGTTCTAGAAGATTCTAGAACCTTCTAGATGTTCACATGGCACAACTGCTTACTGGGCGCCAAATCATGTCCACGTCGTGCCTACGTGGCGCTGATGTGTCGGGGTGTGACACTCTCCCCCACCTATAGCGCAGACGTCCCCGTCGCGCTCATCTCGTGAAAGCGCTTTAGGTGGTCTTGGAACTGCCAAAGATCTTCTTCTGCTTCCCAGCTAGCCTCACTCTCTGGCAATCCCTTCCATTTGATGAGATATTGGGTACTTGGTGGTACCCCTCTCCTTCTCTGGACTCGGCTGGCCAAGACTTCCTCCACTTCACGATCAAAAGACTTGATAACAATGGGAGGCGCTCGCCTGGAGTCACTTCTTTCGTGGTCTTCCTTGTCCTCATGGTAGGGTTTGAGCATACTGGCATGGAAGACCGGATGTATCTTCATCCTGGGAGGAAGATTAAGCTTGTAGGAAACCTTTCCTACTCGCCCAACAACCTCAAATGGGCCTTCATACTTACGAATTAGGCCTTTGTGCACCTTTCTGAAGGCCTTGAACTGTTGTGGGAGAAGCTTCACCATGACCATGTCTCCCACCTGGTATTCTACGTCCCGCCTCTTTTTATCTGCCCACTTCTTCATCCTCTTCGCCGCTTTATTCAGGTAAGAGCGTGCAACATCGGCTTGCTCTTGCCAAGATTTCACCATGTGGTAAGCTCCTGGGCTTCTCCCCTGATACGAGTTTGTAAGAGTGTGAGGCGTAAGTGGCTGTTGCCCAGTCACAACTTCAAAAGGACTCTTCCCCGTAGACTCGCTCTTCTGAAGGTTGTAAGAGAATTGTGCTACGTCCAAGAGCTTTGTCCAGTCCTTCTGGTTCGCACTCACAAAATGTCTTAGATAGCATTCCAACAAGGCATTCACCCTCTCAGTCTGTCCATCAGTCTGAGGATGAAAGCTTGTGGAAAAGTGTAGCTCCGAACCCAAGAGTTTGAATAGCTCCGTCCATAAGCGGCCAGTGAAGCGGGGATCCCTATCACTGATGATGGTCTTAGGCAATCCCCAATACTTAACCACATTCTTGAAGAATAAACGGGCAGCTTCCTCAGCTGTGCAGTCTGTAGGGGCAGGTATGAATGTGGCATACTTTGAGAATCTGTCCACCACCACCATGATAGAACCAAACCCCTCAGATTTGGGTAGTGCAGAGATGAAGTCCATTGAGATGCTTTCCCATGGTTGCTCCGGTGTTGGTAATGGCTCCAACAACCCACTCGGAGCTCTGTTTTCCACCTTGTCTTGTTGGCATACAAGACAAGTCTTCACATAGCTCTCCACTTCACCTCGCATCTGAGGCCAATAGTAGGCTGAATCCAGTAGTGCCAAGGTCCTCCTCTGTCCTGGATGACCAGCCCATTTTGTGTCGTGGCACTCCTTGATGAGGTCCCTCCTTAAGCTGTTCCATTTTGGAACATAGAGTTTCCTCCCTTTGGTGTAGAGAAGGCCATCCTCCACCCAGAATCTTCTGGTTTTGCCTTCTCGTACAAGTTCTATTAGTTGCTTTGCCAAGGGATCATGACTCATCCCCTCCTTGATAAGCTCTGCGATGTTCCCTTGGGCTTGAGAGATGGCAGCTAATTCAGCTTTTCGACTTAGTGCATCAGCTACCACGTTTGCCTTCCCTGGCTTGTACTCCATTGTGTAGTCGAACTCAGCCAAGAAGTCTTGCCACCTTGCTTGCTTTGGTGTTAACTTCTTCTGAGTCTGGAAATAACTAGTAGCCACATTGTCTGTCTTGATGACAAAGTGTGACCCTAGCAGGTAATGGCGCCAGGTCCTCAAGCAATGCACCACCGCTTGCATCTCCTTCTCTTGCACTGTATAGCGCCGCTCCGCTTCATTCAACTTGCGGCTTTCATATGCTATAGGATGCCCCTCTTGCATAAGAACTCCTCCAATAGCAAAGTCAGAGGCATCGGTGTGCACCTCGAACAATTTTGAGTGGTCCGGGAGTGTTAGTACTGGTTCCTTCATCACAGCAGCCTTTAACTGCTCAAAGGCTCGTTGGCACCGCTCACTCCATTTCCATGCATGATCCTTCTTCAGAAGGTTGGTGAGGGGTGTGGCTATGGCCGAATAGCCCTGAATGAACCGCCTGTAGTAGTTTGCCAACCCAAGAAAAGATCTCAACTCTGAGACTTTGGTTGGTGGCTCCCATTCCTGTATAGCTTTCACTTTAGCCTGATCCATCATTAAGGTCCCGTCCTTGATAACGTGCCCCAAGAAGTGTACTTCATTCTTCGCAAAAGAGCACTTTTCCTTCTTCACATATAGAGAATTCTCCCGCAATACCTTGAATACGATCTGGAGGTGTTTAAGATGTTCCTCCAAGGTGTTACTGTAGATGACAATATCATCCAAGTATACCACCACGAACCGATCAAGATATGGATGGAAGATCTCGTTCATCAAAGTGCAAAATGTGGCTGGTGCATTGGTTAAGCCAAAAGGCATCACCAACCACTCGTAGGACCCATATCGTGTGACACAAGTGGTCTTAGGTTCATCACCATCGGCAATCCTCACTTGGTGATAACCCGACCTTAAGTCTAACTTTGTGAACCACTTGGCCCCTCCAAGTCTATCAAATAAGTCAGCTATCAAAGGAATGGGGTATTTATTCTTGATAGTTACCTTATTAAGAGCCCGGTAGTCGATACACATCCGCAATGATCCATCATGCTTTTTCTGGAATAAGACCGGCGCCCCATAAGGTGCTTTTGACGGTTGAATGTATCCGGCTTCCAGGAGTTCCTTCAGTTGCCTTCTAAGTTCCTCCAATTCTGGAGGTGCCATCCTGTAAGGCGCCATAGCAGGTATCTTAGCTCCCGGCTCCAGCTCGATCTTATGATCCACCCTCCTCCTAGGCGGTAGTTTCTTCGGCAACTCAGGTGGCATGATATCCTTGTTCTCTTCTAGAACTTTACTGATACATGGTGGAATTTCTCCGTCTTCCACCACCGTAGTCTCCTCCTTGAGTGTAGCCAAATAGGTGACTTCTCCTTTCTTGAAGCCTTTCTTCAGTTGCATGGCCGAGATCTGCTGAGTTCCTTTTTGTTTGGAAACTGCGGGAACCATACATGGAGATCCTTTCTCCATGATACACACTGAGTCGTAGAACGGCATGGGCACCGCATTCACCTTCCTTAAGAAATCCATCCCGAGGATTATCTTGAAGTCATCCATGCAAGCAACAGAGAAGTCCACCGCCCCTTTCCAAGAACCAAGCGTCATGTCCACCTCATGAGCTGCTCCAGCAATAGCGTGACCACTGGCATTGACAGTCTTGAGCCACCCCATTTTTGGAGAAAGCTTTAGACCGAGTCTCTCAGCTTCCTTCGGTGTGATGAAGTTATGGGTAGCTCCAGTGTCCACCATCGCCTCAGCGGGCTTCCCGTTTAGATGAAGGGCCACGTACATCAGTCCCTTCTTCCCTTTTGAAGATGATGGTTCTGCCGCTTTGACAGCATTCAACAGTTGGAGAGATCCCATGTTAGCAACTTCTTGGGACTCTCTCTCCTCTGCAATTGAGGCCAACGTCCCTAACTTAGGGCATTCCTTCATCGGGTGTGGCCCCTTGCATACGAAGCAGCCAGTCCTTGGCACGAAGGCCTTCTTCTCTTCATACTCTTTCTTTGAAGAGTACCGGTTCTCCCTCTTAGCAACACCCTTCCCTTTGTCTCCCCCACCTTTGCTATAGTTAATTTTAGAAGAGAGTTTAGTCTTAGACTCACCTCGTTGGTACTCGATGAGCGACTCTGCCACGGCAATGGCTTCGTCTATGTCCTTGACTCCCCTCCGCTGCAACTCCTGCTTAGCCCATGGTTGGAGACCGTCTACGAAGAAGAAGAGAGCATCCTCGGTGGCTAGGTTAGGGATTTGGAGTGTAAGAGATGTGAACTCCCTAACATAGTCACTTATGGTGGTCCTGTGTTTGAGTTCCCTCATCTTTTTCTTGGCTTCATAGACAACATTTTCTGGGAAGAATTGCCTCTTCAACTCCCTCTTGAACTCTTCCCATGTGCTGATGGTACACAGACCTTTCTCCATGTCTGCGTGCTTTCTTCTCCACCATAGAGTTGCATTATCAGTAAGGTAAAGGGAAGCAGTGCGTACCTTTGTATGTTCCTCCTCAATACTCATGCATTCGAAGTATCTCTCCATTTGCCAGAGGAAGTTTTCTACCTCTTTAGCGTCTCTCACGCCTTTGAACTCCTTTGGCTTCGGGAGATCAATCCTTGGAGTTTCCCGTACTCCACTCGAACCTGCAGAGCTGCTAGCTCGCGTCTTCACCTCGTCAAGAGATGCCTTAAGGCTATCTAACTGCTTTATGACAATCTCTATCTTGCTCTCCAGGGTATCAAGGCGCTCAGCCCTTTCCTCCTCACCCTTTTGAGCATTGAACACGTCCTCCTTTATGAGATCAAGTTGTCCCAATACGTGAGACTCTAAGATCTCCTTGTCGTGTTCACCCCTCTGTAGGCGCATGTCCATGGCCTCCAAGGTGTTCTCCAACAGCGACACCCTCTCCTCCAAGACAACAAAGTCTTCAGTCCTTGGCCTGCTCGCACCACGAGACTTCTTACTACCACCGGCGGGAATAGAAACATCCCTTCCCCTCACGCATTCTGCTTGCTCCTCTGTCACGTTCGACATAATGCTGGTCGAGTCGTTCACGCCCTTCGCGAACCTTGGCTCTGATACCACTTGTCACGGACTTACTCTTTTCTCCCTAGTAAGAACCGTGCGGCACTTAGCTAAGACGCTCCTTCTGATGCTTAACTAAGTCAGCCTTCCTCAAGACACCTCTCCCAGAGGCAAAGTGACTAAAGAGAGCAAGAGAGAAAGTAAGAGAACTTGGAGAATGCTAGAGAACTTCTATTGATGAGAACTTCTTGGATGGTTTACAAATGAGGGGGTGAGGGGTTTATATAGCCCATCTCCCCTTGAATCAATGGTTAGGATCGTTTTGATCCAACGGTCTACATTAAGCTTCTAGAAGATTCTAGACTTACTAGTATTTACATGATGTCTCTACATGGTTCTAGAGTATTCTAGAACCTACAAGATGTTTCTACTATATTCTAGAGTATTCTACTACATTCTAGAGTGTTCCAATATATTCTAGAGTCTTCTACTAGCTTCTAGAAACTTCCAGAATGTTCCGGAATTATCTAGAATGTTCTAGAAGATTCTAGAACCTTCTAGATGTTCACATGGCACAACTGCTTACTGGGCGCCAAATCATGTCCACGTCGTGCCTACGTGGCGCTGATGTGTCGGGGTGTGACACAGAGCTCGAGTGCCTGGAGGCACGTTGGTAAATATTTAACACCAAATTGTGAATAAAATTTTGAAGAACCATTAAATTTTAACCCACATCTTAAAACTAAGGCTACTAATTCGCACCTTCACCGAAAGTAAAAGAACGAAAAATGAGGCTAAGCTTAATTAGTGCGAAATCAATACCCGGCTTTCTGAAACTACGTCAACTCCATTCTTAGCGTGTTGCAGTTTCTGGACCATGGCTATAAGCGCCGACCGTGCATCGCCTTCTTCGTGGACACTGGTCAGGTAGTTGTGCATTTCTATAATATTCTGCAACATTTAAAGATGCCAAAACTTATTACAGAGAAATATTACGTCATGGAGGTTAATTACTCAACCCAACAAAAAAAAAATCATTTTCGTCTAATTTAATTTTTTACATATTAATTTTTTTTTCAAATAAATTCTTCACAAATAAAAATATTTGTAATATCCACTATCAATTAAATCATCGTTTAAAATTTAACATCAAATTTAATTCATTATTTATATTATAATTTTTTTTTTATCAAATTCATCTAATTTAATATATAAATTAATATTCATTTATAAACATAATTTTTAGTTTCTCAATCAAATTAACTCTATTTTAAAATTTTATTTATGAATACTACATGAATGATAAGTCAATATTAATTGAATATCAATTTAGAGATCAAATCTGATAAATGTCACACAAAACTGAAATATCAATAATAAATTAAGTTTAATATTAAAATTTGAATGATAATTTAATTAAATAGTAATATTTTAAGAATTTTTATTTTTAAAAAATTAAATTTTGAAAAACTAAAGTAAAAATTTATTGAACTGCTAGACACAAAGACTATAGCTCTATTTATTTTTTATTTTTAATTATATTTAAAATAAAAAACTTATTGGTAACTGTTTTTTATTATTATTTTAAAAATAAGTTGTTTTTAAAATAAATAAAAAATAAAAATAAAATTATTTTTATTTCTTGCTTTTTGTTTATATAATACAAAAAAAAAATATTTTAAAAATAGTTTATCAAACATATTTTTTATATTTTTATTTTACGTAACAATTTTTAAATATAATTTTTTAAAATAAAAACAGAATAAAAAAAGTCCCATAATATTTTAAAAGAAAAAGCTGATGGGTTTAGCTTTTAATCTCACATTTTGGTCATATTCCGCAATATCATCCATGACGCCTTTGAACCATTCAAATGAAGCCTGCTCTCTCGTTACCCAGTAAAAATATGCTCTTTCAGGACCTTTCTTTTCATCTGACGAATTGCCATGAAAGTGGTCCTGCAGAAAGTAAAGTGTTCTCTCCCATGTTAGCCCCCATGAATTAAAAATTAGTATATAAACAGACTGCCAACAAAAAAATTATATATATTTTTTGTTAATACCCACATGATGAAGGGATTCTGGCCTCATGTGGTTCAAGAGATCTTTGAGAATACTGATCATGGGGGTGGCCCCAATTCCCAGACCTACGAGCAAGAGGACATCGAACTTCTTATAGTTTTGTGCTGGGGCTCCATAGGGTCCTTTAATGACAATCTTTGGATATTTAACTCTGGAAAGGGAAAGGGAACTAAATAAGATCAATATAAATCATTCAAAGCCTAATTAGCCTAACTTTGGAAGAGAAATAATTACTTTTTTTTTTTTTTTAGTTTTTACATGGTTAACAAGGCATAAAACAACTTATAAATAATAATAAAAAAATTTGACAGAAAAGAAAAAAAAAATTAGAGCTTCTCATTTCAAGAAGAATTAGATTAGAAATTATTATTTTTTGAGAAAAAAAAATACCCTCACTCAAAATAAAAAATTTACAAATTTTATCGCCTTATTTTTTTTAATATATCTTTTTTAGTAATTAAATAGTATAAAAGCAAACTTTTGAAAAATAAATTAAAAACTAATAACATTAGTAAAAGTGTATTTAAAATCATTCAATTAAATAAAAGTATTTGGTATACATAAATAAAAAATTAAAAGACTGTCAAAAGTATTTTTTTTATCACAATTTTTTTATTCTCAATTTACTCTAAATACTAACAGCCTTTTTATTACAACATTTTGAAAATTTATTTTAAAATAAGAGAGTTTTATAATAAACAAAGCTTGAAAGCACCGCTGTGACTGTTAAACAGGCACCGTTTGAAAGGAAAAAGTTACCTTGGCGATGAATTGCCAAAACTTCCGTTTGCTCTGGTTTCCATCCTTAGAAGGCCTCTCTTTGTTGTATTGGGGGCTTCACAAGCCTGCAATTCTTGGGCTTAGTCTCACTAGATGTTTAACAAGACTATTATGATTCCACTGTTATATGAAAAGTTTAATAAATTTTTATAATTAAAAAATTTGTAATCAAATAATTATGAGTTTGTTTGATTCTATTTTTGTATTTTTTGTTTTTAAAAACTGTTTTTGAAAATTGTGTTTAAAAATTGTTCCGTAAAATAAAAAAAAAAAAAATCTGTTTGATAAACTATTTTAAAAATATGTTATTTTTTGCCTTTATGTGTTCTGAAAACAAAAATAATTTTTCACTGTTTCTGTTTTTTTGTTTTAAAAACGTTTTCAGAACTTATTTTTGAAATAATAACAGAAAATAGTTATCAAATGAGTTTTTTTATTCTGAAAACAGAAAACAATTTTTAAAAATTAGAAACAAACAGGCCCTATATTTTCAAGTTTTATTAATTAAAATTGAGATATTAAAGTATGCACAAATCACACATAATTTTTAATAGACAAAATTTAGACATATATATATATATATCACACATAATTTTTAATAGAAAAAATTTAGACATATATATATATATATATATATATATATATATATATATATATATATATATATATATATATATATATGAAAATTTTGATTAAAAAAATTGAAACTATAGTACTCAATTCTAAAATTTTAAATTAGAGAAACCCATTTAGAAATTGATAAAAAATAATATAAAAAATCAACTGAGTAATTAAATCTATTTAAAAACTAGCTGAGCATGAAGCTTTCAAACACCACCTTTGCAAATCTGTTTCTAAGCTCCGTAGTCCAATCTCCTAAGGTTCGTATATGGACACTCAGGTATTCCTCTCCGGGTGCAGAGGTGATGGAGAAAGGATGCCTGTAACAAGAATAAATATGGAACATCTCAATTAAAATATTGTTATAGTTAAAGTGGTTTATTCATATATATTAAGAAAAAAAAACAGCACGTTTTCACTTTTGATATATATTCTTAATTAGTTTTTTCTTATAGTTTAAAATTATTGCAATGTTCAAATTAATTTATATAAGAATCTTCTACTATTCAAAATTGTTGGTAAACTTAATGTTAGAGTTGTGTCGATTGCATATGTGATATTTACCATCTAGGTTATGCAAAATGACAAATATATCCTTGCATAACTTGTGTAGGGAGAATGATATATTTGTCATTTTACTTGATTTAGAGTGTTTTTAACAAGTTCAATAAAATAGTTTATAGTTTATTTAATTAATTTATAAATTTATTTGATCAAATTAAAAATGTTTGATAAATAAATTTATTTAAATAATTTAAATTAATTAAAAATTTATAAACTATATGCTATTTGAATTAACGTATAGTTTATAAATTTTTAACTAATTTATAAATTTTAAGTTAATTTATAAACTATTTTTAATAAATAGAACTTTAATCGATATAAATGACATATACAAGACAAGAAACTCTAATAATATTAACAATGTGTTTGACAAAATAAATAAATTAATTTATAATTTATTTGATTAAATTATAAGTGTTTGATAAATAAATTTATTTAAATAATTTAAATTAACTGAAAGTTTATAAACTATACGCAGCTTTAAGTTGCGTATAATTTATAAATTTTCAATTAATTTATAAATTTTAAATTAATTTATAAATTATTTTTAACAAATAGAGCCTAAGATTTAAAGGCAATGTTGAGTGACATTGTATTCTTTGCAACAAAATATATAAATTAGAGAGGATATTGTAATAATTTTTTAAATTAGCAAGAAACTTGCAATTAAAGATATAAATTAAAATAGATAAATGCTATTTCTTCTATATACTATCAACCAAATATCATTGTTACCATTCATAACCAGATATATCTGGACACTTGACAAAAAGATACATTCCACTTTTGTACTTGAATCCTGGAGGTTTGGTTATGTATAGTGCTAGGACATTCCCTGTATATATTATTGCCTGAAACATTCTCAAGTAGTAAGATCAGTGTCCTGCATTTCTATACAAAATTAGGGAGAAGAAGTTGTTAGCACAAACCTTGATAACTGTTACACGGTGATCTTTGCCCTTAAAAAATGGATGTGTTCTCTCAAAACCATAGAGTAATACTGGAATTGCCAGGTACATCCAAGTCTGCAAAAAAAAAAAAAAAAACAAACAAACAAATACCCACATAATTGGGGCACAAAGTATTACTAACACGTACCAAGTTGATACAAGGGAGTGTGCACTTAATATTATTCGGTGAAAAAAAAAATCTAATTTTAGACAAAGTTTGAGGACACTCCTAACCATAATACCCAAAGAATATCACTGTAGTGACATGTTATTAGCAATGTAGTAAAATTCAAATCAGTTTACAAGTGGAAAGCTGTGGTATTTGCCTTAGGAACTAACTTTTGGATAATTGAAATCTGGGCTGGATGGTTATAGATTCATTTTGTGAAAATAAGTAGCCAGTGGAAAGACACTTGAGAATTATAAGGATGTTTCAGGAGGCCAATAGCATCTCTGTTCATATTGCTGTAATCAAATGTGAAACTGTGCAAATTAAGATAAACTAAAAAGAAATGGCCAATAAAAAAAAAACAAAGATATACAAAAGGGTGTAGTTTGAATGAAAAGTTTTTTAGAGCCCCCCTTACCGTCTTCTTCCGCCAGTCCTTGGTGAGAAATAGAAAGTAGCCATGCAACACCAGTAGTATGTAAACCAGAATCAGCAAATGATGTGCATACCAGAAAGCATTGAACCCTGCTAAATGGTGCAATGGGGAGGGCAACTTAACTATATTCTTCCTGAAATGGTGTGTTGCCAGTGTGAAGGTAAAGACCATAATCAAGACCATCAAAATTCCAGTTACTCCAACAACACTTGCAACTAAGTTCAGGTAATCTGGCTGCTCGAAGTCAAAGCCTGGACCAAGTATATTCATGAACTTTTCTTTCGGGCATGACAGTATTCTTGGAAAATCACAAGTTATATGCATCCCTACATGAATCAATGTCCCTATGGCTACTGCAAGCGCAATCAACTTGTGAAAGTTTATATTGTCATCAAAAGGGATGATGTTACTAAGAGATGATGTTCTTAGTTTTGTAAGAGTTCTTCTGCACATGGTAAGGACAATGAGAGCCATATTAAACTTGAGAGTCTCGGCAGCACCTTTTGCAAAGCAGAGGCAATAACCCATGACTTCAAATGCTTCTCTCGCCCTGTATTGGCGGAACTTCCAAATGAAAAGCCCCAAGTTTATGGCCAACCAAAGTGTGACGACCCATATCTTTTGCCACTGCTCTTGTATAGTTTCAGCGGTTGTAGAGAGAAACTTGCTAACCGGAGTTCTGTACTTTTTTGGGATCATAGCTCGAGTCAAAGTCTGGGTCCTCTTGCAAATATCTTTGGTGCTCTCTTCGCCAGTCGCCATTTCCCTAAGCAGAGTTTCAAGCTGCCACATCTGTTTAAACATATTAGTAAGGATTAAGGAGGACATGAAAGTGGGATGTTTACCTACAAACCAACTGAGAAGTTGCAGAGATTTGTTAGCTTTGTAACCTCTATATATCCATTATGATCTGGGTCAAGTTTTTCCATGATTAAAGCTGCATATGCTGCAGCTTGCTGTTTGAGATTTCCGAGCTTATTTGCAGCAGCGCTCAACACTATAACCTTTCACAAAAAGACAACTAAGATTTTGGTTTATATGGTGAAAGGGGAAGAACAGAAGAAGTAAAAACATGGTCTTGATCCTCACCTCCTTAACCTCTTCTTCTGATAGCCTCCCGTCCCCATTCTTGTCACACCTGAACAGTAACAAAGTTCAAACTATGTACTATGTGATATGTAAAAGATAGGTAGTGAAGAGAGAGCACTCTTTTACATGTCAAAGAATACTTGAAGTCTTGATTCAAGGTCTTTAGTAGTCATGTCCTCCCAGAACATTCTGAGTTCATCCTGTGTTATCCCATTTTCAGCTTGTATGTTCCTTCGCCTTGCCAAAGCATCAAACAGTTCTCCTGCAAAATCCTTTGATTCCGCCCCCATCCCTGTAAAAGAGAACTTCGGAAGCCTCATACTATGTTCCTAATGAAAATGAACACATACCCAATAAATATCAGAAATATATTATAATACCAATGCAGGTTCCAAATTTGTCTCTTGAGAGCTTCCCATCAACTGCAGATTGAGCAAAGCGCTTCTCAATGGACCTCCATGCATCAGCTTCCTTCCCTGTGACCGATCTATCAAGAAACCGTAAACCCTTAAGTCCTCTAGCAGCTCCCGATTGCATCCTCCCCATCTTAGCACAATTTCCCTGAACCCCATTTCTATTTCTTAAACCGCTATTAATCCCCTCTGACGCAGCAACCTCATTGGAACATTGTGAAACCGTGCTTGGAGACGGTTCATTTATAGGAAAATCCTCCGTCCGATGTATCTCAATGCCTTCGAGAATCCATGTCGGTGTCTCATCGAGGTTCTGTTTTTCTGAAGACATTGATGAAAAGTAGCTATCGTTAAACCAAGGTAAATCGAAGTTGCAGAATCTGGGTCAGGGGAATCAAAAATAAAAGAATATCAAGAACAGAAGGTGATATTTTAGAATCGAGTGAGAGAGGGAAAGCTGAAATGGTCAAATGGGGATAGAAAATTCAGATCGATCATATAAATATTTTGCTGGTTAACTAATAATAGAAAAAAAAAATTCCCACTTCATGGTATGCATGCATTTTTATGAACATTTTTTTATAGTGGACTATCTTTCTGCAAATACAAAGTTCTAGGACATTTCTACCTGCATCGTGTTTCATGTGGAGGCAATAAGTTTACTTTCTGTCAATCTTTTTCCCAGAAACCAACCAAACTGAAACAGTTTTTCTACAAAACTTTATTTGACAACCAATGGCAAAGAAAGTTATGTAACTTTCTACTATTTTCTTTTTTGAATTTTTTCGTTTTTGTTTTCACGGTATCTCTGTATGCAATGTCTCTTTCTATAAGCATTTTTCTGTTTGCCCGGCCGAATCTTGAAATTCAGATCTACCTGTACAGTTTTTCTTCTGTTCCTAATAACACCAAAAGATGTCATTTCCTCTAAAAGCTTGTCTAGGTAGGTAGTTAGCAGAGCATGTGCGGGGAGACGCTTGTGTCCACCGCATATGAGCATTAAAGGCCAAATCTTACACCGGTCGAGTCTTGGTTAAACAAATAATAATTAAGAATGAATTTCAAAATATTATTAATTTACTACTCCAAAATTTTATTTTATTTTTCTAAAATTACTTCATCATAAAAAAAAAATCCTCACTAATAAGATAACAATATTCAATAAATTTATTTATCTAGCTCAAGCAGAAGTTTATGAGTTTACTTATTTAAATAAATTATTGATTTGGCCAATCAAATAGACCTTTTAAATATATGTTAATAACATGAAACTGATATTTAAGACTTTTGGAAGGACTAAAATGAAAAATTAAAATTTTAAAAGATAAAATAAAAATATATTTTTTAAAAATTAAAATAATAATTCACTCAAATATTAAAGTCTCGTTTGATAGATAAATTTAAATTGATAAAATATAAATATAAATATAAATTTTAAATTTATAAGATATTATATTAAATTGATAAAATACAAGAATTATGGAATATATACTGTTTTATGTGTAGAAAAATATATTGCTTTTGAAAAATGATAAAAAAAATAGAATGAAATTAAAAAAGATTAAAATATTCTTTTAAAATACCTTTCTTTCAATAAATAAAATAAAATAAATAATATTTAAATTATTTTTTAATATTATAAATATTTTTAATACATTTTTTATATCATTAATTATTTTTTTATTTATATTATTTTTAAATATTTTTATATCAAATAATATTATTTTAATATTTTTACTTTTTAAAAGTATTTTTTATTAATTTTTTATTTTACTCTTATATTATTTAAAATATACTAAATTTAAAAAAAAAATTATTTATTTTTATATCATACCAAACATAATTTTAATAAAAATATTTTATTTTTAAAATTTTTTAAACACACTGCACAATAATTAAATAATTTAAAGAAAAATAAAAAAATCACTAAATAAATTTATCAATGCATCTCATCACTTAAAATATTTATTTTGATAAATTTTTATTAAATTTTTGAACAGCTAACTAATAGATTTGTAAAGTATTTTTCGATCCTTACACGAGTTAATTTTTCTACCGACCTAGTCTAAAGTCAAATACATCCTAGGTTAACAAGAAAACAAATATTTAAAAAGGAATATTTTTGTTCCAGTCTTATTAATTAGTCATATAAAAGTGGAAAGTCTCTGTCCAATCAATGCTTGATTAACAGTTGTGTGTATTTTGACTAATTTTCAATTATATTTTTAGAGTGGAAACCAGAACAATAATTGAGTTGCAAAGACAAATCTAACGACCAATTAATAGTTTTTTTTTAGAACATGCGCATACATTAATTAATTAATTAATTAATTAACTAATTATACTAAAAAAACCATCCCCAAGTGGCATCTAACAACCACTCAGGTCAAATATATTTTTAAATCCAAAATTTTGATAAAGAAAGTTCAAACGTACAAAAATTTGAACTCTTTATCATTAATTTATTATATTTAATTTTTTTAATAATAATTATTAAAATATACGAATTTTAAAAATTTAAGAATTTATTTGATTTTCCTATTTTTAATTTTTAATTTTATTAAAATTTAAAAATAATCATAAAAACTTATTTATTTATTGTTTTTTATTTTTATTTTCTAAAAATATTTTTAAAATTTTTGAAAATTTTGAAATAATTAAAAAACGTTTTTAAAATTTTTAGTATTATAATATATTGTAGTAGTGATATTTTTATAATTATTTTAAATTATATAAATAATATTTCACTGTTTATATAATTTAAATAAAGTGAAAATATAATTATATAATTAAAAATTAATAAAAATTAAAATAAATTGAAAATATAAATTAAATATGTTTTAAAAAATATGAAAAATAAAAATTAATTTTTTTTCAAAAAATAAAAATATAAAATATTTTCTTAAACCAGACACATTCTAACAGTGAAAGTTAAAGTGCTTCAAAGTTCGAATTTTTTATAAAAAATAAAAAATAAAAAATAAAAAATAAATAATTATATATTTATTATTATTATTATTATTATTTTAATTTAGCATGTACGATAAACATAATAATTATTTATAATTCAATTTTTAAATCCATAGTAATAAATTTTTTTAATAAAATATTAAAGAAATATAAATGAATCAACATTTACAGCAATATCAATTTATTTCTTAATTCATTCATCTAGAAGATACTTTTAGAAAGATAGACCCATTAAGTGCGGTGAGCGATGCGAGTGGATTCCGCTTTTCCAATTTTTTTACAAATATACTCTGTTCGCCGTTAGCATGTTTCGTGTTTATCATTTTAAAAAGTTACTATAATAATTGTACAAGATTCACGAATCCAAGTAGGCGACCAATAATTATTTCGAACCACAGTACTAATTATTTCTAATCACTTAAAATTAATATTATTTAAAATATTAAGAATGCGTTTTATTTTTTGAAAATAATTTTTAATTTTATATTTTTTAAAATATGTTTAATTTATATTTTCAATTTATTTTTATTTTTATTACTTTTTAATTATATAAACAATAAAATATTATTAATATATTTTATAATAAATTATGAATAATTATAAATATGTCATTGCTAAATATTAAAAATTTTGAAAATATTTTTTGATGTTTTAAAATTTTTTAAAAATTCAAAAATATTTTAAAAAAAAAATGGAAAATGCATATTGTTACTGTCGTAAGTTTGGTGGATGGATTTTGACGTTGATTTGAAACTTGAACTAATGTCCTAAGAACGTTGGAGCCAGACATTATGACGATAATTAGGCGAGACAACTAATCTTTTTGACTTTAAAAGAAGTCTTTCATGCATGGAAAATGCATATTGTTACTGTTTTGAACTTTTATTAGGTTTATTTATTTAAAAATATATATTAAATTAATAAAAATAATTATTTATGAATATAAAAGTGAAATGTACGAAAAATATATATTTAATATATTCATATAATTATTTTTTATAAGCTTAATTTACTTAAACAAGTAAGTCCAGTTAAATTAAATTACTAACATGCGTGCATATAGATATTCTTTTGTTGATTTTTTTAAGAATTAAAGGTATTTTTACAAATATTACTCTCACAATTTTTTTTTAATTTTTTTTACAATAGAATGTTTTAAGATTTAAACTATATTTAATAAAAATAATTTATAAATTAATTTAAAATTTAAAAATTAGTTAAAAATTTATAAGTTATTTATTATTTCAAATAAGTTATAAATTTTTAGTTAGTTTAAATTATTTAAATAAATTTATTTATTAAATATTTTTAATTAAATTAAATAATTTTATAAATTAGTCAAATAAATTATAAATTAACTTATTTAATTTATCAAACACACTTTTAAATTTTTTATCTCTTCTTAAAACTTTAAACCGCCTACTACTTCAACAAATCAATTATGAATATATTCTTTTGTTGATTTAATTTACACAAAAATTGAAAAACTATATATATTAGAATTTCTCTAACTAGTCTGTAAAAATTCATATTTTAGTTTTCATATAACAACACTACTAGCTAGAAGGATATTTTACTCAATTTCTTCTTATAATTTTAGCTAATTTTTAGAAAGATTCCTATAATTTAAAAGTTTAAAATCACATCTCTATAGTTAATTGTTTTTAATTATGTTCCTATCGCTAAATTGCGGTTCGAAGTTTATTAATTAATACTGAGTTAGCATAATAAGTGCAAATCACTTGTAGTTAATTTGGGGTCTATTTAGAAATTAATGAAAATTATAGAGATCAACTATGTAATTAAACCTTAACTTCATTATTATCATATGAAACTCAACATAAAAATACATCTAATGCTCTTAAGCATATCAAGTCCAACACTTTATGGAGACTAAATTAAGAGATATTAATTAGTGTAATTTTTATAATTAAAGAATCTATGAATGTAAATTTTAAGAGAATGTTTTAATATAAATTAAAATTGGAAAAAATATAAGCGAAAATTTCAAAAACGAGTGAGAATAAACCATGATCATGTAAACTTAGATGAAACTCAAAACAAGCATATATATATCATAACGAAATACTTCACAAACCTGCTGGCTTGTCTGCTTCAATATTTCCTCGGGTGACAATAACTTCTACGTTGTTCCGAGACACCGGACTTGATCGCAGTGTCGCCGGAGGAGAAGCGACGGGGACCGGGGAGGCCAACATGGTTCCTAGAGGGACGAACTCAGGCTGTGGTTGAGGAAGAGATGTACAAAACAAAGAGACACGGTTTTATTTATAATAAAGGCCAGACAAGGTTTAAGACTAGATTTAAACACTATTGTAATAATTATTTAATTAATCACAACTTGGTAAAGTAGTTAACTTCATGTGCATTAATCATTTAGGTTGGTGGCTAGCGAGCTGTGAGTTGTGGCCACGTTTTTCCGGCAACTGGTGAAAACAAAACAACTTCAACGATTGGTTTTGTTATTTTTTTTTTCCTTAATTAATATATTACTATGGTTGTTGCAGTGTGGAAAAGAAATGAAACCAAGATCGCAGCATTCACATGTTCTTGACGAAGACATTCACTAGAGTCCGAAGTGCGCAAGTTTTTTTATGATGGAGAAAGAACATTCATTCAGATTCAGTCCTGAAAAGAAGAATTTAAAAATAATAATTTATAAAAAGTATTTCTTGGAACCTGAGAATGTTCCAGATAATTATATTAAAAATTTTGTAAATTTAATATTTTTATATTTTGTGAATTATTGGAGAGATATTTTGAAGTTGGTGTAATAAAGTTGTAATTAAAACATAATTTATAGAGGTGAATGTATTTCTTTTTCCTATAAATTTTTATTCAATCTATCATTTTTGTTGAACATATATATACAGGTGAAACTTAAATAAAAAAGCAAAGGGAGAAGAGAATAAGAGTTGAAAAGAGAAAAAAAAAATTCTATGCATAATAAGAGTACGTAAAAACATTTTTTGTTCTTACACTACAAGAAACTGAAGAATTAGTGGCGACTTTTCTGTGGCGACTATAGGAAGTCGTCACAGAAAGGTATTTTTAGTGGCGACCTCCCAGAGGTCGCCACTGAAAGTGTTTCTTTAGTGGCGATTGTGAATAGTCGCCACTGAAAGTCAAACTTTCAGTGACGACTTTATAAAGTCGCCACTGAAAGGTAACCTTTTAGTGGCGACTATTAACAATCGCCACTGAAAGTTTGACTTTCAGTGGCGACTATTAACAATCGCCACTAAAGAAACACTTTCAGTGGCGACCTCTGGGAGGTCGCCACTAAAAGAAAAAAATTTATGTAGTTAAACTTTCAGTGGCGACCTTAGGTCGCCACTGAAAGTAGAAAAATATTTTTTATCATTTTTTTTCTTTTTAAAATTAACAAAACCATATTTTTAGTTAAGATATATAAAATTTTAGTTATAATATAAAAAAAATATGTTAAATATTTAAAAATAAAAAAATTTCAAAATATATTCAATTTGAGTTAATTTTTTTTTATTAAATACTAAATTAATAAGGCAAAATTTTAATCATCAAATTAATAATGTATATATCTTTGAAAATTCAAAATAATTATTTAATTTAAAAAATGATAAAAGAAAAAAAATTATTTTTATTGAAATATATTAAAGACAAATTTAAAAAAAATCAAATATATTTTCTCAAAACCCCCTGAGCATATATCTCTTCAAGTATGGAAATTGTACTTAAATAATTCTCACAATTATTATATGTCTAAATAAAATCATCCAAAAGAGAAGCAGCTTTGGGGTTTAAATTAAATAATTTACAAAGTCATTATACAATTAATTAAAGGATGATGAAATAATTAATTAGATTTAATGATTTTAGGCATAAATTATTCTTTTTGATTGTGCTTTTTTTTATTTTTGTTAGAAATTGATTTCGTAATTTTCTTTACATTTGAAGTTTTGAACCATAATATAATTAATTATTTTAAATAATTAAATACAATGAAGGATATCAGAATTGATGTTGGCGACAACATGTGCAAAAAATTTATTAAGTTTATTAATGTTATCTTTTAATATTCTTTTTGTTTCTATCACTGGATCGTTTTATCTTTATTAAATTTTGTCTAATTTTATCTTTTTATTGTTAGAAAGTGTAATTTTTATTAATTTTTTCGTGTTTGATTACCACATGATTTTCCTCAAAATCGGAAGTTAAATCAATTAAAAACTTCTCCATAGTAATATGAAAAATAAACAAAATAATTATACTTCTTTAGCCAATTGAAATTAAACTGTTGGTAAAACTTAATAGTGCAAATTCATTTTTTTACTAAAAAATTAGGTTGAGCCCTAACAGAATGAAAGGAGCATACATGTAATAAAGAAGTGACTTTACAATAATTTATAATCAAGATTCATGCAATTTACAAAACTGAAGTACTTCAGTTGAAAGAAATAAACTATTAAGAAAATTTATAAAAATAATTGTTCTACTTATTTAAATATAACTAATTATGCTTAAATTTATAATAAGTTTATAAAGGTATTTCATATCATGATTTTTTTAAAAATAAATAAATAAATAGTAATAAAAAATTACCAAAAAAATAAAATATTTAATTGATTTCAAATAATATTTATTAAAATTTTAATATAATATTAATAATATAAATATATAAAATTAATTTTAATTAGTATCTTAATTGAATGTATAAAATTTCAACAGCATTTAACAATAATTTTTTTTTTGCGTCTATCTTTCTATCTTCTTAATTTTTTCGAAACATCTATTTTTAAGAGCCCATTTGGATAGCAGAACTTATAGCTTATTAGAGCTTATGTATTAATATAATGTTAAAAAAATAGTTTTTAAATTGGATATAATAAGCTACTTTTATATTAAAAACTTATAACTTATTAGAGTTTATCAATTTTTAATAAAATAATTTTAACTTATTTCATAAATCAATTTTTAAAGTTTATTAAAAAAAACTCTATGAAAACTCAAATTCACATGACTAAGAAGCTACTTTGCACTTTTACAAGTTAAAATTTCATCAAAACTATTTCATTCACTTCTCTCCTTCCATCAAAACTATATCCAAATGTTTTAAAAGAAGTTTATAAGATTGAAAAATACTTTTTTAAGTATATATGTATCCATACTTGAACAATGCCCGTTTGGTACGCTGGAATAAATTTCAGTGGAATGGAAAGGAGAAAGGAAGCAGAAATGGAAAAGAGAATAGAATGACATTATCTTGTTTGGTATGCGATGAAAAGAATTAGGTAATATGATATTTTATTATTTGATTAATAGATATTGAAAGAATAGAAAGATAAGATAAACAAAATGATTAAATTAATTTTAATATAAAATAATTAAATTAATTTTTTTAAATAAAAAATGTTAAAAAATTAAATTTTCTTTAAGAAAAAATTCTTACAAATTAATTTTTACAAAATATAGTCAAATTAATTTTTTTAATAATTAAATTAATTATTTTAATAAAAAAAATATGAAATTAGCATTAATTCATGATGGAATCTTAGATTCCATCCATATAGGAAGGAGCCACTTTTCCATCATATGATGGAATAGACCATTTCATAGAATGCTCCATTCCATCAAACCAAACAATAGAATTCTACTTTCCATATGAGATTCCTTTCTATTCTAGCATACCAAATGGGTGTTAATGTGATGCTACTTTTATCTATTTTCAAATTATCCAGTTTTTTCAAAATTAATTTTGTTTTTTTCTATCGAAATAAAAATATTTCTCTCGAAATATCTCGTAATATAATATTTTTAATTGAAATGATATAATTTCTTAATAAATACTCTGTTTTGTTTCGATAATTCTATTTTGTTTCAGTGACTTCAAAAATAAAAATATTTCGATTGTTTCGATAAAAAAGAAAAAAAAATTTAATTTTCTATCTAATCTAAGGTGGCTCACTCTTATTTTACTATATTAATTATCGCTACACTTAAAATTTATTTTAGATATATTTAGTTTTTTTTATGTATATCTTCATCAATTGTTGTTTTTTGCAATATATATATATATATATATATAATTTTATTACTTGATCGTATAAGATATTTTCACCTTGATTTTGAGCCACCATTTAGAGATTACCTACACAAATTTATATAAAATTATTTATAAATGTAAACCCAAACTAACAATTTTGGTTTATAGATTTATATATTTAATTAAGTTTACTTTGTTGATTTTTTTTTAAAATTCACAATTTAAATAAATTTTAAATTAAATTTATTTTTTCGTTTTTCAAATTATAGCATTTTATATTTCTTTCATTAAAAAATTCAAAAGAAATTTGAAAAACTTTATCCTTCAACCCATTTTTATTTATTTATTCCTTGAATTAGAATTAAAAAATTTTATAACATTTTTATTTTACCTAAATACAAAAAACTACTAACAAGTCAATAGGAGAGAAAGACTATATTAATTTGCTAATAAAAATAAATAAAAAAAACCAAAAATTCTTAAACCTAATATGTTAAATATTTACTAATAAGTGGCGAAAAGTAGAAAAATTACATTTTTATTTTTTTTTCTCTTTTCACATTTAACAAAACTGAATTTTAGTTAATTGTATAAAATTTTAGTTATAAGATAAAAAATATGTTAAATATTTACTAATAAAATAAATTCAAAATTTGTTTAACTTGAGTTCATTTTTAATTAAATACTAAATTAATAAGGTACGATTTTAAAAATCAAATTAATAATGTATATATCTTTGAAAATTCAAAATAAATATTTAATTTAAGAAAATGATAAAGGAAAAAAATTTATTGTATTGAAATAAATTAAAGACAAATTTTAAAAAAATCCAAATATATTTTCCTGAAATCCCTGAAAATATATTTTCTCAAGTATGAAAATTATACTTAAATAATTCTCACAATTATATATTCAATTAATTTTAATTTATCTATTTTTTTAAATTAACTTTATTTTTTTTGTTTTTTAAATTCTCACATTTTATACTTCTTTCATTTAAAAATTCAAATAAATTTTGGAAAACTTTATTCTTTAAAATAAAGAGAAACATAAAAAATACTAAATTTCTTTTATTAATAACATTATAATCTTAAAAAAAAAATAAACTATCATCCTTTTTTTATTATTTTACAACGGTCACTGGGGCTAGAGGCGTACGTAGCTAGCATCACCATATCAGAAGAACAGCAAAACAATCCCACCAAGTTTTCCTGAAAATCTCCTTCCCCCTCTCGTTTTCCCTCTCTGCATTTTCATTTTCCCTCTCAGCTTCTCCCCCTCCCATTTTGGCACCGAAACTCCTCTGCCTTGGCAAAAATCTCCAATCTCTCAGAGCTTCCCATCTCGGTCTTTCTAGCTCTCAGTCTCTCGCATTTTGGCCGGTGTTCTTCCCCTTCGTTTGAAGCACGACCACATTTGCTCTTGCTACTCCCGAGTTGTGGTTGTGGGTGTGAGCTTCGTAGCTCCCAAAGAGGTTAGTTTCTGTAACCATAGAAAGTCGCCACTGGATATAGGTTTGGTTTTATGCCTTTAAACCAAGCTGGCTGTTCCTTATTGTTTTTCTATTCTGCTTGGTATTGATTTTTTTCTTTTTCTTTTTTGCATTTGAACCAAATATCCTTCGATTTTCTACAAGCTTTTAGTTCAGTTTGGGGGTTTTGATATTCTGTTTGGAATGGATGTTTTTAGGGGTTTTTTGCTGCATTAAGCTAATTTTGGGGGGCTGTAGAGGTCGCTAGGGAACGAGCAGAAGACTTGTTCTTCTTCTTCCCTAAGTTGGAGCTTGTAAACAAGTGTAATAACCAATATTAAAGCAAAGGTGATGGTATGAAGTCTATGTACAGATAATGGGCAGGATGGAAATTAGATAAAAGAAGGTATGGAGATAATGGGCAATAGGGAAAGATCTCCCAACTGTATCCACGTAAGGAAGCAAAGGAGATAAGGGCTGGCTTTGTCTATATCAAATCTTAGGTAGAGAAGCAACATAAAGCATTTGGTTCATTAACAAATCCACAAAGAGGAAATGCAAGTATATTAGAGGGAAAACAAGAGAGATCTCAAAGAAGCAGAAGCAGAGAGAAAAAGAGAGAGTTCCCAAAACCCAGTAGGCTAATCAACCTAGGCCTTAACATCACCATGATAATGTTTGATACACCCACGAGCCCCCTTGTGTGTGTTCTTGTTTGTTCTGGGGAAGTTTCATAGTGCCACTTTTTTTTATTCCTTTTTTAAGATAAGTTCAAATGGTTTTTGAGAGGTTTCGATCAATAAAAACAGAGCATGAAGTAAGAGAGAGAGAGAGCGAGAATTTGTGTGATTGATGAAGGTTTTATGGCCTCTTTCTTTTTTTGTGCTCTGTAGCCATGTCTTCCTATTGAATTCTTTTTGCCTGGTTTTCTTGAGTCCATAAATTGTGCTGACTTTTTTACAATTTTTTGCTTTACTCCACTTCATCTTATGCTGTAGATTCAGACTATACTTGTCCTGGATATAATAGGTTCTTTTTAATTTTTTATTTGTTTTACATTGTATTATGCTATCAGAGTATCAGGCTATAATATTTTGGTTGCTCGTTGTTTGCACTTCCTTGTTTCGTGCATATGGTTGTTTGCCTAGTTGTTGAAATGAAAAATTGAATACTTTAAAAAATAGGTGATGTTGGGATCTCTCCTGTTACTTGTTATTTATGGAAATGTAACAACAATTTTTGTCAATTACATAGGATGAATAAGAAGACACCGAAAACATCTAGAAGTAAAAGTCACAACACTCTCAAACAGAACTCAATATTCTGTGCCCATCAAATTTTGTCATTAATCTCATAGACAAAAAATAAATAAAAAATAAACATAGTTATCCCAAAAATCTCTTCCAAAACAAGAAACACTTATTATTACAATAAGAATAAGAAAACCTTAATCAACTTTCACCGTCCACCCGTAGCTGTCCTCCAAATCACCTACCTGGATGCCTCTAATCATATCATTCAGCTTCCTTGACACTATTTTTTCTCCTGTTTTAAACTCAAACCTGCACATTAAACAATATCAATTAATTTTTGTTTAGGTAATCTCATTTTTTCAGTTGCTTGATATTTCATTTTGTCATTCTGTTTATGAAAAGAGTATTTTGACAGTTTTACATAGTTATTTTTAAATTTAATATCTAATTTATACGGTAAAAGACAAAATGCAATATTGATATTTCATTTTGTCATTCTGTTTATGAAAGGATGTGTGGCATGCTTGAGGCCGCTTTCAGAGATTCACTGTCTCTTGGTTTTTTCGTTCTTCAAATTTTGCTGCCCATTGTCAGGCTTCCTTTTGGGTGTACATGCAAAGCATCTTATTATTCAATAACAGCTTAGGATGCTTTTAACTTTTTTGTTTGTTGTAATTGTCTATAGATTTAAGTTTAATAAAATATAAGTATAGTAATTAATTATTAAAAGAGTCAATTATATAATATTAAGTTGTAAAAACTATTTATCGATCTTTCATATTTTTATTTATAACAGCCATTATTTATTCTCATTACTCTTTAGATTTGTTTTGAAAATTAACACTAATATTGTTTCAAATTAAAAAATTTCTTCAAGAGAGAACCAAGAATAATTGTTATTTTAAAAAAATAAAATCACAAAAAGTAACTTGTTAGATTAACGTTTCATGATCCCATGAATATATTTTGAGAATTTAAAAAATTAAAAAAATTTATCATCTTTCAACAATAAAACTTTTAACTTCTTTTTTTTGAGATTACTAATTTATACCTTAATTTTTAAATATAATTTATGCTTATGATCTCCACCTACAAGCATGTTTTCAAAGGAATGGGACCCCATATTATATAAGTGGAGGTGTGCTCTGGAGAGTTCAATCTCCCAGCATTAGTTCGTATTAGATTTTATGAAATTTTGATCTATTGACTTAAGAAAAATTATACTTATTCACCCTGATTGATACCCCAAATTGTAGTTTCTTTCTGTTCAGTTTCTTCCAATTTATATGTTCTATTACAATGAATACACATCCATCCAAATCAGACATTAAGTTTGACACTTCCCATTTCCTATATATATATAAATTCTATTGATCTAAATTATGTTTAGATTTGTCTAGTAGCTTATATAAATTCTCTTTTACAAGTTACGTATCAAGGCGCGTTTCTTGTTCAAGTATTGAATCTCTTATTTGCTTGAAAAAGCATAAAATTTGTGTAACCCAATTTACCTGCTTTCAACTATTTCATAACAAAATAATAAAATTAACCAAATATATATAGATATATATGTATACATATACATATATATAGCTCATAACCAATTTCACATGTACCATGGAACAATTAAAATAATTGTAGTTAACATAGAAAAGAAAATTATATTTATATATATATAGCCCATAACCAATGTCACTTGTACCATGGAATAATTAAAATAATTATAGTTAAGATAGAAAAGAAAATTATAATAAATCAATCATCCTTACACTATATACTTTGCAATCTCTATCTAAGACTACATACTTTCTGATCTTCCTTTAATTTCTAAGCGATCAAAATTATACTCTTACAGATTATATTATTTTAAATGGCTTTAAGCTGAATTGTTTCTTTCTGAAGTTGTTGTTTGACCAATCCATGTTTACTACAAACTTTTACAATTTTTTGTGAAGTCAGGCGGTCTTCTGAGTGCTTTACGACACCCAAGACATCCAAAATCATTTTCCTAATAATAGGATCCAATATTGACACATGCACTTTATCTTGTCCAAGTACATTGTTCACTCTCTATTTCAATTGTTCACTTTCACTTCAATCAATTTTGTAGGAAATATTATGGATAAAAATTGGCTGAATATTGGAAATAGAGCTGATCCAAGATATATACAAGGGGTGGATAATTTTCTTGAGTGGGCATACAGTAAATTAAGGGCCGATAGCAAACTTAGGTGCCCATGCAAAAAATGTAGAAACACATTATTCAAAGTGAGACGTGAAGTGCGGTTTGACTTGTTGCAAAATGGTTTTTGGCAGTCTTACAAGGTGTGGGATCTTCACGGAGAAGCCTTAGTGACGACTTCATATCGTCCTCATGGTAATAATGTTGAAGAGGATAATATAACTGGAATGATACACGATGCATATGGAGTTGCTAACACAGAGGATATGAATACTCCTGTAGAAAATAACGAAGAGCCAAATTTGCAAGCAAAGAAATTTTACCAATTATTGGAAGATGCCGAAACAAAGCTATATCCAAATTGTGATAAGGTGTCAAAGTTGTCATTTATTGTTAGACTACTTAATCTGAAGTGTCTTAATCACTGGAGCGATAAATCTGTAGACATGTTGTTGGATTTATTTAAAGAAGTATTGCCAGATGGGGCTCAAGTACCAAATTCTTACTACGAGGCCAAGAGAACAATTCAAGACTTAGGGTTGGACTACACCAAAATAGATGCATGTAAAAATGATTGCATTCTTTACAGGAAAGAATATGCTAATGCACAATCGTGCCCTAAGTGCAATTTGTCCAGATGGAAATTAAACGGGCAGAAAGGTAAGAAACAAGCACACAAAGTGTTGCGATATTTTCCAATAAAGCCTAGATTGCAAAGACTGTACATGGCAAGACACACTGCTAAAGATATGAGGTGGCATAAAGATGAACGTATTGATGACGGAGTATTAAGACATCCAGCTGACTCCATTGCTTGGAAATCATTTGATAAGGAATATCCTAATTTCTCAGTTGATCCTAGAAATGTTAGGATGGGTTTAGCAAGCGACGGTTTCCAACCATATGGAAACATGAGTTCCAACCATAGTATCTGGCCAGTTATTCTTGTACCATACAACTTGGCTCCTTGGAAATGCATGAAACAACCATACTTCATGATGACACTTCTTATTCCAGGCCCTAAGTCTCCAGGAGATGATATAGATGTCTATTTAGAACCAATGATTGAAGAGTTGAAAGAATTGTGGGAGTTGGGAACAGAGACATATGATGCTTATTCACACTCAAATTTCAATATGCGGGCCTCTATCATGTGGACAATAAATGATTTTCCTGCATATGGCAATCTTTCAGGGTGGTCAACAAAAGGAAAATTAGCATGTCCTTGTTGTCACAAACATACTCACTCTATATCATTGAGAAGCAAATTATGCTATATGGGCCATCGTCGTTTCTTGCCAACCAATCATCCATGGCGTCGAAATAAAAGGGCTTTTGATGGTAAAGTGGAGAATAAAGTCGCACCTACATATCTAACAGGTGAAGAAGCACTTGAACAATTAGAACTTTTATCAAATGTAACATTTGGGAAAGGTAAAAAGCGAATGCGTGCCCAATCTAGTGTTGCTTACAATTGGAAGAAGAAGAGCATTTTTTTCCAATTGCCTTATTGGAAAACACATTTGCTTCGACATAATCTCGATGTGATGCACATTGAGAGAAACATCTCGGATAATATTCTCTCTACAGTAATGGGAATGGCTGGAAAGACGAAGGATACAGTGAAGAGTCGATACGATTTAGTGGATTTGGGAATAAGGCCAGGCTTGCATCCTATTGATGATGGAAATAATATTTTGCTACCAGCAGCATCTTATGTGCTATCGTCACAAGAAAAGTTAAAAGTGTGTAAATTTTTGGCCCAATTAAAGGTTCCCGACTCTTTTTCATCAAATATTTCGAGGTGTGTCAATGTCGAAGAAAGAAAGATATTTGGATTGAAGTGTCATGACCATCATATATTATTGCAAGAACTATTTCCAATTGCAATACGTGGGTTGTTGCCGAAGGAGGTGAGTGATCCTATAATAGAGTTGGCACAATTTTTCAAGATTCTTTGCTCAAAGTGTTTAACTATGGAAGATTTGAATTCCATAGAAAAACAAATTGCTATAACCTTGTGCAAACTAGAAACTGTGTTCCCTCCAGCATTCTTCGATGTCATGGTTCATCTGCCAGTTCATTTGGCAAGAGAGGCAAGGATTGCTGGACCTGTTCAATACCGATGGATGTATCCAATTGAAAGGTAACTATGTGACATATACTTGGGATTTAGTTTCATTTGTTAATAGATAACATAGTTATTTCAATTCACATTTACAGGTATTTACACACACTAAAATCATATGTCCGTAATAAAGCTCGTCCCGAGGGCTCAATCGCTGAAGGCTATTTAGCAGATGAAAGTCTCACATTCTGCTCAAGATATTTGAGCAATATTTCAACAAAGTTTAATAAAACTCCAAGGAATGATGATGGGAACATGACAGCTCATGGGGAGTCAATATTTGACCAAAGCGGGCAACCGAGAGGTGCTGCCAAATTGATTACTTTATCTAATACAGAATTTGCTCAAGCCTGTCTATACGTACTACAAAATTGCGAAAAAGTTTGGCCATTCATAGAGTAAGTATACAATATTTTACTAGCAATTAAAATGTTTCTAACAATTAAATTGTTACTAGAATAAACTCATTTGATGAAATGATGTGTTGTAGAGAGCATAAAAATGAGCTTCAAGCACGTATATCAAATGTTGATTCGAGACACATCTCAGAGTTTCCTCAATGGTTTAATCATCAAGTAAGTGTCTTTCAATTACACCTACAATGCAATATGTCAATCCATGTGTCATAACCTTTAGATGTTTTATAATTTTCAATAGGTTATGAAGCCAGATTCACAGTGGCGAGGAGACAATGAGCTTGTTAGCTTAGCTATGGGTCCTCAAAGAGTTGTATGTAGGTACACAACATTTCTGATCAATGGATTTAGATTCCATACAAGAGATCGAGAGTCTCAAAGAAAAACTCAAAATAGTGGAGTTTTAGTTAAGGGGGATGATTCAAATCCTGAAAAGGAATATTATGGTGTCGTTGAGGATATCTACGAGCTTTCTTACGTGGGAGAAAGGAAAATATATCTTTTTAAGTGTCATTGGTGGGATGTTGCTCACTTAGGAAGAGGATATAAAGTTGACAGATATGGATATACAAGTGTGAATACCCGTTGTTCGTTGAATACAAATGAACCATTTGTCATGGCATCTCAAGTAGAACAAGTATTCTATTTAGATGACACGGTTGATCAAGATTGGCTTGTTGTTGTGAAAACAAATCCCCGTGACCTTTTTAGCATGCCTCGTCAAGATAATGAGGGTGAATCATTGTCTGCTGAAGATGCTTACCAACAAGAGGAGGTTGAACATAATTTATTTATTCACATTGAGGATATAAATGATATTGCAGTGGTGTTATATAGGGATGACGTGCAACCTCAAAGCCTCAACCATCAGAGTGAGGGTACAAGTGTTAGAGAAGTTAATTTCATCAATGACGATCAAGAAGATGAGACTATGGATGAAGAAAGCGATGAAGGAGAATTTTTATCTGGAGACTCAATGTGAAACATTATATAGTGTAAAATGTTTACATATGCTTAATTTCTTGTTGGTTTATATTATTCGCATGCAGTTATTATATTTTTATAATCATTTATGTCATATTTAATTGTGAAAATGACAACATGCTCTATTTATATGCAACAGGTAGGTTTGACGATGGTGGGAAGAGGAAGAGGTGGACGAGGTGGTCGTGGACATAAAGTAGTTGCGCGATGCCCTTTAAACGAAGAACCCCCACAGGTATCTATACAGCCACACAATGAAGAAATCCAGGCACTGCCTGTCACACCGAATTCTCGATGTCCAAATAGTAGTGCAGGTATAGATATAGAATATTGAACACGTGTTACTTAAGATTGATCACTGTAAAAGTAATAACAATCATCACTTGATTAACAGCTTCTTGCAGTGCATCTAAAAAGGTTTGGGGAAGTTATAAATGCCTTACCGTGGATGAAAAGACCAAAAATGGACAGAAAATTGTAGTTGAAGTCTCCGATGAGATCCTTCGAGTCGTAGGTGAAGGATCGAGGGATATTGTCAACTACATTGGGTATATCACACGGTGCACATGTCCATTAAAAGTGAGAAAGTGGACCAAGATTTGGGAAGGATATGGAGAACAGATTTTGATTAGAGTGAAGGTAACAACTAGTATATTTGTCTATCACACTATTGTTAGTATACATTTAATAGATTTATCACATTTGGGTTTATTATTGTAGGAAAAATTTGAGGTCAGAAGAACTTCAGAGCGACGATTTGATGCATTTATTCATGCCACTGCACAAAGGTCTTACAGAACTTGGAGGACAAACTTGCATGATCACTACTCTTTGTATGACACTAATGAAGAAAGGCTCGCGAATCTTCCTCCTGGAGTCCATGATGATGATTGGAGGCATCTGATCAGTTATTTTGACTCAGACGAATTTAAGGTAGTTTGTATTAACACATTTTAGTAACACGTACAATGCCAAATGCACTAAGCTCATTTTATGTTAAATTCAGGACAAAAGCTCAACAAATGCAAAGAATAGGGCTAAGCAAACAACAAAACATGCGTGCGGTTCTCGATCATTTGCAGAAGTTGAGGAATCAACGGTGAAATTTTAGAGTAATGTACTTTCATGTATACATTTATGTGCACGTTGAGTAACAATAATGTTTTATAATAGAGAAATATTGAAACTGGAGAGAAGGCACCAATTGATGAAATATGGGAGCTGCAACATACACGTAAGACTAAAGAAGGCAATGTCATATGGTCCGATACAAAGTCTCAAGAAGTTCATGTATAATTACTGCAACGTTTATTTCTATTTAGAAATTGTAATTTATATTCATATTTTTATTTCAAATGTATGCTTTGTTTGATTGTAGGGTCAACTTCAAGAGATGATAGCCAAGCAATCTCAAGAAGATGCCACGACACGTTTAAGCAATGATGAAATATTGACTCAAGTACTTGGTCAAAGGTCGGGGTTCTTTCGCGGTAAAGGATACGGTGTGAAACCTCCCTCCAAGAGAGTCATTGATCGAATCACACCTCAAGAAATTCAAGAGCAGAAAAGGAAATTACGTGAAGAAGTTGTTGCGGAGGTACGTGAAGAGATGAGAATTCGAGAAGAGAGGTTACAGGCACAGTTCGAAGAAAAGCTACAATCACAAATGGCTTCTCTTATCGCATCTCTCCAACAGGTATTCCTTGATAAGATTTGCTTGGTTCAATTACATTATGTAATTGAAACTACAAAAATTGTAAATCAAATATGCTTATAAATTAAACCCAAATCATTCATATACTAGCCAAACTTGATTTAAATTGTGGCATAAGGACTTTCCCATGTAAGCCATTTGGTTATTTTTTTGGGCATACTATAATTGTGTTGCCACACTGATAGATGATCATGTATAGACCCTACTTTCTTTCATGATAGAAGGTTATGATTTTAAATCTTGACTGCACTCACTAGGCTATTAGCACTTCTAACCTTTTCGTGCTACTATTGCTAAGCTGGAAAGCTTGAAACTAATGAATCAATTATATTCTAGTAATTGCATGTCTGCATAAATGTATAGTTATTAACTTGTTGGTCTATTTGAATCCACCTTCATGTATGCTTTCACAGTATTATAAATAATTTGTTTATTCTAATTCTCTTAAATAATTTTATTGTTTATGCATAGGGACAAATTCCGATAAATCTTATTGGTAGTGCTGCACCGGGATCTACAGCTAACACAACACAAACATCTCCAAGAGAACCACCGACTTGATTGATTCATGTGACTTTATTGTTATATGTGTTGGTTTTTATTTACAGACGGTATTTGTCTCAAACATTTGTTAGATTTGAAATCATGTTAATGTATACTAAAGTAGAGAGATATTGTCTTGTCTATGTTTGTAATATTTCTGAAAATTGAACCTAAGTTTTATTATGGTATTTCTTATAGATCTTTTATATGTCAATTTTCTTGACAAAGAATGGGAAAATAATGGAAAAGGTGAACAAAGCCTTCGAGAAAGTTAAGATACTAGTGGAAATGGAGGTGGAAGAAGATGAACAAGCTACATCATTGCAGGAGAGTAACTCATTCGTATATTTAGAACTAATTTAGTCATAACTGCACCTAGTCCACCAATCAGGAGTTTTCTTTTATGGAATCTATTATTAATCTTTTTCTTTTTATATATTTGGTGATCAATGCAAATGTCGCTAACTATGCAATGTTGTGCTCAAGAAACCGGTGGTTTGTACGAGGTTATGGAAAAAGCCGCAATGAGAAGTGAGGTACATTGTGTCTCCTTTACCTTATATTTTGAAGTTCAGATGTTTGGTTTTATTTATGAAATGTTGAAATTTTAGAGTTTTTTTAAATATAACTTGTGAGTATGGGCTCTAATAGAGGAGACACTAACCTGCCTGTTTCCTTAAAAGTTAAATTTTTTTCATTTTGAGAAAATGGTTGAAAGCATGCTCCAACTAAACCTGAATTTGAGCCTAAAACATAAGTTATAATCTAAAGTCATCTCTACCATCATTTGTATGATCTAAACTATTTGAAAAGGGTAAGAAACTATTCTACTATTATATGTTGCCACCCACTTTTCTTTATATAGCCACTCTTGTTATGTTCTAACTTCTGAGATAGTTTGCAAACAATCATACATGGGTTTGATGGTTATGTGGTCAATTCGTAATTTACTTGTGTTTCTCAACAGCACCAAGTGGCTAAAGGCTGCCTTTAATGTTGTGTAAAGTAACTTTTTTCCACTGCTTATATCCTTCTTGACTTCTTCATTGCTACAGTTTCAAATGGCCAAACCATAGATATCCAGAGAGGGGCCACGTTGTTTCGTCAAAGTTGTATTGGGTGTTATGATACTGGTGGAAACATAATACAGCCAGTTAGCCTTCCTTTGTAAAAGACATCTAGTTATGTATATGTTCTTCCATGTTAATCTCTTCTCTAATTCATAATGTTCTCTTTATTTTTTCTTCCAGGGGTCAACTCTCTTTTTAAAGGATTTACAGAGGTATGAACAACAACCCGGGTATCCTTATGATGTGAGCAAATGATAAAAATAGTAATGGCTGAAGGTACTGAAATTTCAGTCTTGTATATTTTCATCTATTGGTTGTTCTGTCCACCTAATGCCTTTCTTGTTTCCAAAGTTTAATTAAAACTATTGATGGACCTTCAGCTACTAGCTTAAGCTTTCATGGCCAAGTGATCATGAGTTTGACTTGATTTGTCAAGCCTTCTTGTAAAGGGATGTGTTACACTTATTTTTATTTTTATGTATTTCTTATTGAGTACTGTGACATATTAAATAAACCTCCCTTGTTACCTGCTGTTAACATCACTATGCAAAATTGAAATCATAAGGATATTTTTTTCTTATTAATGTTCTTGAAAGGAATATAGGTTACGTATTGTCTTCTTCTTATGTTACCTTGTGAATATTGCTGTTCCCTCACTTGGCTGTTCATAATCTTTATTGGATCATTAATTTATAGCTCCACGCATGACACTTGAAACATTAGCTCTTATATAAACTTGTGAGCTTTATCTTTTGTATCTTTGTTGAAAAATTTGAACAACATTCATGACATGTTAAAAATGGTTTACAAGCTCTGAATTTTGATAATACATATGAAGTTTTACTATTTTTTGTTTCTCAAGTAGGGGTGCTCATTTTCTTCATACAGGACAACAATATTCTTGAAGAGTTTAGTGCATCAAATTAGGCAACAACTCTTTATTTTACTAAAAATATAAATATTGATGGAAGTATATTCCATAGGTAAACAATCTATCACAATATTTTTCTTAAACATTTAGCTCAAAGGAAGTTGAAAATTTGAAATAACATATTGAATCAACTCCTATAGCTAATGGGTTTACCAACTAGTTTATCGGATAATTGTTATCTTTTAATTAAATAATTTTAAGTGTGTAATTTCCCAATAGTACTTGACTTTGATCATCATTGTGGTAAAGTTTTTTCTGACTTGATTGGCTTGTTTTTGCGCTTGCAATTTTGATTTGTTTTCTGCAACTGAGATTTGATTCGGTGTCTTCTTTTTTTATTATAGAGGGATGTGACTTAGTTATTGTGATAATTGCATTTCTGGAGTTTTCAATCATTAATTTGCTAAATTTCTGGGCCCTTTTAATATGACATATGCAAGTTGATATTCACTTCTTTCTCGCAGATTTCCTCTAGACTTGTTAAAGAAGCTCAGCACCGATTGTATTGTGATGCAAAATCATCTTGTGAGTGTTATATTGCTGTCAATGTTTTTAACTTGTCATCGTTGAATTCATCTGTTAAATTAAGAATTATTTTAACGAAGTTCATTATTTAGATGTATATATTTTTGAAACTCATGAATATAATTTGCATCTGATTAGTGGTGTAATAATTTTTCACTGTTGTTTAAGGAAATGTTTGTGAGAACCCCATAACTGGTTTAACTTGGATTTGTTTGGTTTGCTAGTTTTCTGTTTTTTATTTTTATTCAAACTAAAAAATGTGTTTGGTAGAGTGAAGAGAAAATTTGTTTAGTGTTTCCAAAAAATAACTGGTGATGTTTTTGTAATGATGTAAAAGAAAATTTATCATAGTTATTAAAAAAATCAAAATATTCTAGTAATTATAGAAAATCAAACTCAAAAACCAAGTAATATTTATATCCATCTATGTCAATTTGATTTTAAAATAAATATGAACAGATTTTTAACTTCACTAAATAAAAGTATTTTCTAAATGATTGTTTGTGATTTGTGAGTCTATTGCATTTTTAAACATCTCAACGACAGTTTGTTTTTGCTATTTCCTGTTTTTAGGTTGATTCTAGAAGGAAAAAGGACTTGTGGAGTTTAATGCGCCACCAGTGCTTGAGGAATGATAAGAGTGGTGTTGTCATTTGTGCCAATTGCAAACGGAAGAGATATTACTAAGAGTGATTTGTGTATAATATTAAAGACTTGCTACTTTATTAGTGAAAGAAAGAATATGTATAGATTTTTAGTTTCGTAAATGCATTGTATATATGCAATTTGTATTGAATTTAGTTTTTTATTTTATTTTCACGAAACTTGCATGTATTGCGTGTCTATGGTCAAATTGTATTTAAAGTATGTTTAATCTTGTCTTTATCTATACTACAGTCAAATTCTTGACAAGTATGATAATTTTCTTCTTGTGTTTTATATGTAATTCACACCATATCTATACTCATTTTAGATTGTATAAAAGATTTTTTTTCATTTATGTATATGACAATTATGCTTGATTTTAGTAATATATATATATATATATATATTAAATAAAAATATTTTATTAATTTTTAAGTTTTTTTTTACATATTATTAGATTTTTATTATAAAATATAGGTTAAATATAAAATTAAATAAAAAAATTTAAATAAAAGCTTTTAGTGGCGACTATTTTCTGTTGCCACTAAAATTGGAATTTCGTGATAATATATAAAAAAATTATTTTTAGTGGCGATAAATGTAATCGCCACTAAAATTTTTTTAGTGGCGACTATGATTGTCGCCACTGAATCGGTTTCTGTGGCGACATGTGTGGTCGCCACTGCAGTGGTTTCAGTGGCGACTTTCGTGGTCGCCACCGAAGACTTTAGGGTTAGGGGTTTCTGTGGCGACCTATATGGTCGCCACTGAAGATGTTTCAAGGGTTTCAGTGGCGACCACACAAGTCGCCACTGAAGACCTTTCAGTGGCGACTACCCAAGTCGCCACTGAATTGGTTTCCGTGGCGAGTTGTGTAGTCGCCACTGAAGACTTTTCAGTGGCGACCAAACAAGTCGCCACTAAAAGTATAATTAATAGGTTTTAGTGACGATTTTTTGAGTTTTAGTGGCAAAAATTTTTTTTTTGGTGGCCACAAATGTCGCCACTAAAAAGGTAGTTTCTGTGGCGCTCATAGATGTCGCCACTGAAGAGATAATTATTGGTGGCGACATTTTGTTTGTCGCCACTGAAAGTTTTAGTGACGGTCGCATAGGTGGCGACTTTTTAGTGGCGAATTGTCGCCACTAATACCTTTTAGTGGCGATTTTTAAACTTTCAGTGGCGAAAAAAGTCGCCACTGAAAGTCAAATTTCTTGTAGTGTTATTTTTTAAAAATAGTTTTATTTTTATTATTTTTTTATTACATGATTACGTTTTTACTTTATTTTTTTTTTATTTTTTAATTATATAAATAATAAAAAATTGTATATATAATTTAAAATAATTAAAAAATATTATTCTTACAGTTTGTTACAGTACTAAAAATTTTAAAAATATTTTCTAAAAAAAAATAATCAAATACATTTTTATTATTATTTATAATTTTTAGTAAAAATAAAAATTGAAAACACTCACTACAAGAAAAGCGGGGAATGGCGACGGGCGTTTAACGACGGTCATAAAAAACCGTCTCTAAAGCCAAGTTTAACGACGGTTTATGAACCGTCGTTAAAGTCCGACACCTAACGACGGTTTTGAAAAAAACCGTCGTTAAATACGGACGGTTAAGATCCAACCGTGGTCACCTGTGCTGAAGGGAAATATTTGACGGCCATTACGACGGTTTTTCATAAAACCGTCGTAAACTAACGACGGTTAGATATATAACCGTCGTTATTTAACGACGGTTAGATATATAACCGTCGTTATTTAACGACGGTTATCGTAAAAACCGTCGTTAAGTTATAACGTTCGGAATTCGGACCGTT
Source organism: Gleditsia sinensis (assembly GCA_037074535.1). Taxonomy (NCBI): domain Eukaryota; kingdom Viridiplantae; phylum Streptophyta; class Magnoliopsida; order Fabales; family Fabaceae; genus Gleditsia; species Gleditsia sinensis. The sequence continues at coordinate 59,355,194 of CM073469.1, read as the reverse complement.
ACTCGATGTCCGTGTAGTTTAACGACGGTTTTAGGAAAAACCGTCGTTAAGTTTAGAAGTTACGACGGTTCTTTGTAGGAACCGTCGCTAAACCCCTTTAGCGACGGTTTTTGGTCGCTTTAACGACGGTTAATAACCGTCGTTAAACCGCGCGGTCGTCTATATATTAAGAGGTCCCCTTTATTTTTTTTACAACACTTTCTTGATAGATTATTTTTACATAATATACTCTCTGAAATTATTTGTTGTGCTTTTCAAGTTTTTTTACTGTGGTGTTCTCTCCGACGTGGTTTATTTACTCTTAAGGTATGTCATTTAATTTTTTAATTGTATTTGATTACTTTTTTTTTATATTGTATGTTCAAAATAATTTTTTATATTATTTTTTATTTTATTTTGTGAAGATATTGTGACGTTGGGACGACACTTTAATTTTGATTTTTGTGCGTTATTTATTTGGAATCATTTTGAATATATGTAATTTAATTAATTAGATTTTGAATGAATTTATTTCAAATTATTATATGTTAGATTGAGATAATATTAGATATTTTATTTACTTACTACTTTTGTTATAAATATATTTGTCATTGTGATGTACATTATTGTATGAATCAATTTTAAAATTTGTGATATTTTTGTGATATTTATGATGTTTATTATTATAATATATAGCATGTTCGTTGAAAACATGTAAGGAGAAATACATTTATATAATAACATAAATTTAGTAGATAAATTGAAGTGTGTAATTGATTAGATAAAATAAATAATTTTAATAAATAAATAGAGTAAGTATTGAAAACAATTTTTTAAAAATTGTGACACTAATTTAAAAATATACGTATATTTTAATAAATATTTAATAAATATATATAATATTATTAATTTAGTATAAAATGATAGTGAAGTTTGTTTTAAATACAAGTTATTTACTGTTTTTCAAATATTATTAAAATTAATGTAAATAAATTGAAAGTAGTTATTATATTGATAAACGTATTTAAATAATATACATCAATTAATAATAGTCAAATTATATTACAATTGTTAATAAAATAGTAAAATATTTATTCAGGTGATGAGATAAAATAATAAATATTAATAAATAGACAAAATTAGTATTAGAAATTAGTTTTAAAAAAATAAAACTCATTTAAAAATACACATAATTTTTAAAACATGAAAACAAATTTACAATAACATAATTTTAATATGTATGCTAGTAGTGTAATAATTTTTAATGAATTAATAATAACATAAATTGAAAGTAGTTATTATATTGATAAACGTATTTAATTAATATTCCTAAATTAATAATAGTCAAATTATATTACAGTAGTTAATAAAATATTAAAATATTTATTCAGGTGATAAGATAAAATAAAAAATGTTAATAAATAGACAAAATTAGTATTATGAATTAGTTTTAAAAAAATAAAACTCATTTAATTAAACACATAATTTTTAAAAAATGGAAATAAATTTATAAATACATAATTTTAATATGTATGTTAGTAGTGTAATAATTTTGAATGCACTTTATTGTTATCCTAGATTCTCTATTAAAGAACTAACAAGATTTTATATGTAATTGAGTAGAATTATTCTTGAATATATGGCTCTTATATGGGCCACAGATTTTATTTTTTAAAATAGAGAATTGAAATTTCAATTCTTTATCTGAATTCGTTAGAATTTTTACCATGTCAATACTATAATTGAAATCTTTGCGGCAGCTGTAAAATAATATTTTAATTTTTTGCTGCTAGTGCTTTTTCCTTTCCAAAAAATTTACATTCGTAGAAATTCGATCATGAAACTCATTATTTTAATTAATTACACTAGATTCTCTATTAAGGAACAAACATCTTAAATGTAATTGAGTAGAATTATTCTTCAATATATGGCCCTTGTATGGGCCACTGATTTTACTTTTTCAGATAGGGAATTGGAAATTTCAATTCCCTATAAGAGTTCGTTAGAAATTTTACCATGTAAATACTGTAATTAAAATTGCAACGGCAGATGCAAATCCCTTCTCGTGTAAAATAGTCATGTTTTCTTTTAGTTCAGATTAAGAGTTATTTAAGTTAATTGATATCTAAATTCATAAATATTTCAGAAATGGATAAATCTTGGATCAATAAACCTCGACATTCAATAGAGTACCTAAATGGTTTAGACGGATTTTTGGAATTCGCAAATGCTAACTCTGGGGTCGAAGGTAGAATAATATGCCCATGCCCAAAGTGTAGATTCAAAAAATGGCAACTCATCGAGGTCGTGCGCCAACATTTGATCGTCAAACCATTTCCGGAGGGATACACTTTTTGGAGTTTGCACGGAGAAATGATTACAGAAGAACCTGCTGTAGGACATGCTATAATGCCAATTGAGGTCTCAGAACCCATAGTTCGAGATGACCCTGTCCAGAACATAGTCCGTGATGCATTCGGGATTCACCCCGAAAATGAGAGCATCGCTTCTGTGGATATGCCAGATCCGCAGTCAGCAGAAAGGATGGATGATAGTGTCAAATATTTTTATGAGTTACTGAAAGATGGTGAACAACCGCTCTATGAAGGGTGTGAAAAGTATTCAAAACTGTCTTTCTTGGTGAAGTTGTATCACATCAAGTGTTTGTGCGGCCTAAGCGACAAAGCAATGTCGATGGTACTTGAGTTGCTTGTCGATGTATTCCCAGATGCCAAGATTCCGCCTTCATTTTACGAGGCTAAAAAAATCATTAATAAGTTGGGGTTGAACTACAAAAAAATTCACGCATGTCAGAATGATTGTATGTTATACTGGGGTGAGCATGAAAGTAGAGAAACTTGTCGTAAGTGCTCAGCACCAAGGTGGAAACCAAAACAAAAGGGGGAGAAGCGAAAAAAGGTGCCTAATAAAATTCTTAGATATTTTCCAGTTAAGCCAAGATTGCAGAGGTTGTTCATGTCTTCTAAAACTGCTGAATTTATGAGATGGCATTCTGAAGCCAAAATTTCTGACAACATCATGAGGCATCCAAAGGATTCTGAGGCATGGAAGAGATTTGATCTTCTGAATCCTCAATTTGCATCAGATCCGAGAAATGTTCGTTTGGGCCTTGCAACAGATGGTTTCAATCCATTTGGAAACCTATCTACAAGTTACAGTATATGGCCAGTTCTGCTGATTCCGTACAATCTTCCTCCTTGGATGTCTATGAAACAGAGTTCATTCATATTGTCAATGATAATTCCAGGGAAAAAAGCACCGGGAAATGATATAGATGTGTTTTTACAGCCACTAATTGAAGAGCTGAAGGAGTTGTGGGTTGAAGGTGTTAAGACGTACGATGCATTTGGCAAAGAAATGTTCAATATGCATGCAGCTCTTTTGTGGACAATCAGTGATTTTCCTGGCCTCGGATGTTTATCAGGCTGGAATACTCATACTGGATTAGCATGTCCGTACTGTAACTTTGACTCTACTCCAGTCCGTCTCCCTCACAGTCGGAAGTGGTGTTTTACGGGACATCGCCGCTTCTTATCTCCGGGTCACAAATTCAGGCTGGCCCGCAATAGGTTTGACGGAGAAGAGGAAAGAAGAAACCCTCCTCCGCAACTGAGTGGTGTAGACATTTTCCGACAAGTCAATGATATTGAAGTTGTCTTTGGAAAAAATGTGGAAACTGATGTTGGGACTCAACAACGGCGTTCCCGAAGTCAGGGTTCGGTTGATGCTGGAACTCAACAATGGCGTAAGAAAAGTATATTTTTCAAACTTCCGTATTGGATAAATAATATGTTGCGTCATAATCTTGACGTAATGCATATTGAGAAAAATGTCTGCGATAACATCATTTACACTTTACTTAATGATTCCGGCCGTTCAAAGGATCACGTAAACGCGCGGAAAGACTTAAAGGAGTTTGGTGTGAGGCCTGAGCTGTGGCCTGATGATGGCGGTAAATATCCACCTGCTTTGTTCACGTTGACAAATGCAGGCAAGGAAGTATTTCTGAAAACACTTAAGAATGTATCTGTGCCTGACGGTTATTGCAGTAATATCTCCAAATGTATTGATGTAAGACAACGTAAGATCGGAGGACTAAAAAGTCACGACTGTCATATCCTTATGGAACAACTGTTACCATTAGCCATAAGAAAGACACTGCCGAAGCAGGTATCTGCAGTTCTGATCGAGTTTTGTTCATTCTTCCGGCAACTGTGCTCCAGATTTTTGAATGTTAATGAACTTGATCAACTTCAAAATCGAATCATTATGACGCTGTGCCATCTTGAAATGTTATTTCCGCCGTCCTTCTTTACAGTCATGGTGCACTTGACTGTACATTTGGTCATGGAAGCGAAGTTAGGAGGACCAGTCCAATATCGTTGGATGTATCCCGTCGAAAGGTAAAACATTACAAACACATAATTCCAATTTCTTGCATTATTGTTAATCCAATTTTATTCATTTAATCTATGTTCTCTAGATACTTGGGTAAACTTAAATCTTTCGTGCGGAATAGGGCAAGGCCAGAAGGCTCAATAGCAGAGTCGTATATTGCAGGAGAAGTTTTGTTATTCTGTTCCAGATACATAGATGGTGTTGACACTGTCTTCAATCGTCCTCCTCGTGTGGATGATCGACCCGATGTTGGGACGTCTGACAGGAGTTTGTTCCCACCAATAGGAAGACCAGTTGGTGGATTTGATTATTTCACCATTTCTCCCCGGGAAAAATTACAGGCTCATCGGCATGTCTTAACAAACTGCAAAGAAGTTGATCCTTACTTACAGTAAGTTAACTCACACTTAGCTACATGATTATACAATTTTTCTTCCTGTGTAGCATTAAGTGTTTATACAATGTTTTCTCAACAGGGAATTTAGAGACTATGTACGGCATAGTTTAAGAAGTCGGATGCGATCATCTACCGAAATAGACAAAAAAGTCCACAGAGAATTTGTCTCTTGGTTTTCGCGTCGTGTAAGTATTTCAACATGGTTACATTTAATTGATATGTTAAATATGAGTACAACTCATCATGTATTCGTTTTCCAGATCGCAAATGATGCCGATGGATCGCAGTGTGCTGATTTAAAATATCTGGCACTTGGTCCACTAGATAGAGCACGTCGATACAGTGCTTACAATGTCAATGGATTCAAATTTCGAACTTTAGAGCGAGACCAAGGGATGACATCTCAAAATAGTGGAGTTTACGGTACTTTCGGAACGAGGAGTTATGCAAGTACTAGTGATACGAATATGCAATTTGGTGGCGTCCCGTATTATGGAAAACTATTGGACATTGTCGAGTTAAACTACCATGGCCATTTTACAGTCGTATTATTTAAGTGTATGTGGGCCAACACAACTACAACGAGAGGAATTGCAATTGATGACTTCGGGGTGACATCGGTTGATTTTTCTCGGTTGATTCACACTGGTGAAAATGATGATGACGAGCCATACATCCAGGCATCTGAGGCTCATCAAGTATACTATGTACAAGATGAGTTGGAGAAGAACTGGAGTATAGTGATGCATTTAAAACCCCGTGACTTATACGAGATGGGCGATGAAGATGAAAATCTTATATACGAGAGCGATCCGTTACACACGCAAAATTTAGAAAGATTGTTTCCAGAAGAAGAAGTTAATTTATGCTTGTTACGGTATTAGTTTTGTTGTTGCCGCCTATTTATATATATTTTAGACTACTTATAATTACTTTACTATTTTATTTATTTCCATCACTTTTATTAGGCAAAATTTATTTTATAATTGTTTTATTACTTTCATTTTGCCAGTAGCGGTGACGATGAAGAAGGCTAGATCAGACATGGCAGGAGCGTCCAGTTCTCAGACTCCCACGCCCCGTGGGGCGATCAGTGAGGGCGGAGAGCCCATTATGGAGTCGGAGGCTGCCGCATCATCAGTCCCTCTTAGCGACTCTCAGCCACTGGATTCGCAGGCCGTCCCCTGCACACTGCCCCCACCCGACGCTCAGGATCCGGATGACGATTATTTGTTTGATTTTGAGGCTATCTTTGGCGGTGTAGAGCATCAGCCCGGTGAGCAGGAGCGCAGACGCAGGAGGAGTTGGACAGTTGATGTAGTTGGTGAGTATTGTAATCATGTACACTTTATGCGCTTAATAATTTTATCTTAGTAATATAATATCTAATTGTCACTAATTATTTTGATAGACGGGACCAGGCACACGACGTCCAGACAGTTGACTGTCCACGACGTATGGGCCCTGCCTGAGCAGTCAAAGGTGGTTGTCCAGTTCAACGACAACCACCAGCCTATCGGAGACAGTGGCGGTTTGCTCGGTGTCTTCCTCGGCACCATCGGGGATAACTTTCGGTTATTCCCGATCTCTTACAGGGATTGGAGGAGCATTCCTCAGCAGTCGAAGACGAATGTCTTCGTAAATAATATTCAGGTATGAAAACATATATCTTTTGTAATTAATTATATTTATTCGTAATTTATATATTATTTATGTGTAACTAATTTTTTAATTTCGTTTGCAGACACATTTTATTGTGACGGATCAACACAAGAAACTGATCATGCAGTCGCTAGGAGCGAAATGGAGAGCAGCACGATACAATACATTTCGCCTGGCGTACGATGGTACGAAGACCAGAGATCAGTTGCGGAGTGAAGTCCCGACAGGCATCCCACCTGATCAGTGGGCAACTTTCGTAGACTATCGCCTAGACGCGAAGTCTAGGGTAAGTTGTTAATAGATATGTTTTTAAAATTTAACTTTTAAATATTGTCACTAATTATTTTTCCTATGTGATTAATTAGGATGTGGCTGCGAAGAATAAACGGAACAGAAGACAGCTGACAATGCCACACACTACTGGATCGAAGAGCCTTGCACGCAAAAAGGCGGAGATGGTAAGTTTAAATCTATAAATATTTTGTTTTTTTAAATGTTTATAAGACTATAATCATAAATTGATTGATTAAATATTTTAATATTCAGGAGATTCAGCTTCAGGGTCCAGTGACTCGTGGTGATGTATGGACGGCAGCTCATAAAAGAGCTGACGGATCGTACATCAACGACGAAGCTCGGGCTGTTGCGGTGAGTAATAAAATCTTATCAACCTTAAGTGAATAATTATTTAATTTTTAGATAATTTTTAATATTATTAATTTTCTGTTATTGAATGTTAGGAGAAAATTGCTTCGATCCAGCAGGAGGACAGCTCGTCCCAAGAGCTCTCGACGGCCGATTCACTTGCGAGAGCTCTTGGCACTAAGGAGCACTCCGGCCGCGTTCGAGGATTTGGGTTGGGTGTTTGCCCAACTCAAGTCTTCGGCCGTAGTTCGTCTGGGTCGAGCTCACAGTCTGGGCCGTCATACCACGACTTACAGAGTGAGGTGGAGCGCCTGAAGACAGCTATGCAGGAGCGGGACGTCAAGCAGCAGCGCCTGAAGACAGCTATGCAGGAGCGGGACGTCGAGCAGCAGCGCCTCAAGACAGCTATGCAGGAGCGAGACGCTGAGCTCCAGCAACGAGATGCTGAGCTCGCAGCACGCCAAGCACAGATGGAGGCTGCTATGACGTTCCTGCTACAAAAATTTCAGGGTCAGCTGCCACCTGAAATTTCAGGACCTCATAGTCCCGGACACAGGGTAACATTTTAATACATAAAAATTGTTGGTATAATTTTGTTCATTTTAATAACATTCAAAATATTCACAAACAAAATTGATTTTTCAGGACCCCAGCGATCGTGGTAGTGGGCATCAGCGTGATCAGCATCCGTAGGGTCCAGAAACTTGATTTAGTTATTCTATTTGTATATGTAATTTCGTCACTTTTGTTACTATTAATTTTATGTATATAAATTTTTTTTCTATTCAGATTCATTATAATTCAATAATTTATGCATCTTTAGTATTTAGTTTATAATTAAAACGTTTAATTATTATATAATTAAATAAAATATATAAAAATTTAATAATCAAAACAGCATTATTAAATTACAAATAAAATTGTTATAAAAATTTTAATTAATTTTATTAATAAAAAATTAAAAAATAAATACAAATAACGACGGTTTTTTCTCAAAACCGTCGTTATAATTAAAAAAAAACGAAATAACGACGGTTTTTTGTTAAAAACCGTCGTTATAATTGAGATATAACGACGGTTCTTTCGAAAAACCGTCGTCATATTTAATTTTATTAATTACAAATTAAAAAAAAATAATTATTAACGGCGGTTCATAACCGTCGCTATGTCTGGTGTAACGACGGTTTTTATGACCGTCGTTAAACCAGACATAGAGACGGTTATTCCCACGGTTGACAAAACCGTCGTTAGACCTAGAGTTCCACGACGGTTTACAAACCGTCGTTAATGGGCTTAACGACGGTCGGAACCGTCGTTAAACCTACTAAAAACCGCCGTAATGCCGCGGTTTTGTTGTAGTGACTTAAACCAAATCCGCCCTACCCTACGCTTATCAAGTTATTGAACTCATGTAATATTGTATTTTTTTTTTTTTTTGTAAGAATAAAGAGTATCGCTATATACATTGTTGTAAAACAATTATAATTTTAGGTCTTCCGTCTTATGATGACATTTTTTATAATTCAAGTTTGTGATATTTTTTTAAAATTATAAACTGTTTATCACTCTGACCAATTAATTGTACATAATAATGTATTATTTTATTTAAATTCGGTCTCTCAAATGAATGAAAGTATAAAATACTTTAGCCTGGCTTCTGTTTTTCATATTTTACACAAACCTCCTTCTTAATTCTAAATCCAACCTCCCTTATATTTTTAAAATACACACATATAAATATAATTTTGAAAATTTCTAACTTAATTAACTGCTAAATCATGAATTAGTTAATGGTTAATTACTTATATACTATCTATATTAAAATCCATTGATTACTCTTATGATCATTTAGACAATGACATCTCAACACTTGAAATATTTAATGGTCCTTATTCCGATTTTGTAACATACCTACAAAAGAAAGCACTTGTTCGACAAAGACAAATTATCGTCAGCTATAAGGAGACTTAGTAGTGCATATGTGGAAGCGTTTCGTACGTGAGAATAGCCAAAATTAATTTTTTTTAATTATATCATGTTATGTATTTTTTATTATTTTTAATTATTATTATAAATAATATTATTTAAAATAAATTTGTATTATTTTTAATGTGTTTTAAGTTTTTTTTACGTATTTATTGTTTTAAAATTAAAATACAAATAAATTAATATTTTAAGTTGAAATAGAAATAAATATAAATAAAATATTAAGATGTGAGGTAATCTGTGAGACCCATTTAATGAATTTTTGAGGGTTGTACTATTGAAATGCAAAGTTTTCTTAGAGTATTGTACAGTTGCTTAAAAGAAAAAATACTGATATGACAATGTAGAATTCATTTAAACAATCTTTAGAGAGTTCACCATTAGTGATACTCTTAACTAAAGTCCAAGATTCAACCTCCATCTTTTTCCTCCACCTTATCCTCTCTCTGTTCATGATTCCCACCCTCGTCGTCCATGGTTGTCTATTCCTTCTCACATAAATTTGGACATTTTCTCCGCTATGGTCATATTTACCGCAATCAAAGCTAATCATGTACGAGAGCCCTCATATTCAATAACAAATGGTGAAATCTCCCTTCAGTACTATAACCAGCCTTTAGAGTATTATTCAAAATAATTTCAACATAAATACCAGCTAGCAAAATGGCCTCTAATTTGCATTGTATTTTCAATCCATTTTAAGGGAGATTTCTGTAGGTTTTAACAAATGTAATACTTACTAACAAGGTCTCACAGTACAGCTAATAGATAGTTAGATTTCTTAAGTATGTTATTTTAAGTTCGATTTAAATTGTGTGTGTAAAAAATATTTTTTTAATAAAAATAAAACTAATTTCGGTGATCTTTATGTTTCGAGAAAGATTAATTTTTGACTATTAATTAGAGATTATCTCTCTAGTGTTTTTATCAAACAAAATAAATGTAACACTTAATTCAAAATTTAAATTGTAATTGTTAATAAAATTAATTAAATGACAAATGACAAAAATACGTTTTAAGAAGATTTTTAATTTCCCATTTTTCTTTTCGTATTATACCAATTTGATCGGATGTGCATGAAAGTACCTTTAGATGTGTCATAGTCGTAGAGGAAGCTTTACGACTCAGCTTTACTTTATATATGCAAGGTAGCCAAGTTTGACTCCTATAGTGAGATTTTTGTTTTGTTTATTTATTTATTATTTCTTAATGGAAATAGAATTGACTCAAGAAATAGCCAATCTTTTAATTTCACCCTCTCTTTTTTTAACCATGGTCACTCTTCACTCTTTGTTCCATTGACTCCTTCCTTATTTACTCTTTTTAATTTTTTTAGGATATGTTTGAAAATTTGGAGAAAAAAGAAATAATTTTGAAAAAAGAGAGAGGAAAGATGATAATTTTATTATATTTATTTAAATATTCAAAATTTTAAAAAATAATTGTAATCCATTTTGTAATATATTTTTACAAATATGTAAGTGATTAGTTCTAACAATTTAGTTTATTGATATTGTAATTTAAAAAATTACGAATAGCATAATGTTTTAATGATTTACTTTTCTTCCAAATTCTTCAAATGAAAGAAATTTAAAAATACGAATGGTGAAGAAATATAATATATTGAAAGTTAAATAAATAAGTAATCTAAGATAAAAATAATCAAATAGTAAAAAAAAAAATTAAATTACACATATAGTTATCATTAATATTAAAAAATAAGTCAAAATTGCTTTGTTTTAAAATAAGAAATTTTTTTTTTAAATTTTTAAAATGGTATAATTTCAATAAATAAAAAATGTGAACCAAATTATTTTTGGGTACAGAGGAATATATAGATTAAATTAAAACAGTAGATAACAAGTGTTCAAAGCATCAGTACAACACAACAGAGAAATCCTCCAAACTAAACCAAGGCCATACCAAACAAAACAAGACCAACTGGAAGGACAAACAGATTCAGCAATTAAGTTATACAACATAAGAAACAACAAAGAACTAAGGCACATTCCTTTGGTTAGAGGGTCTTCTCTCAAAAGTAATGCCAAAAGTATCCTTGAAGCTTAACTGTCTAACTGAGGTAGGGTAAGTATGATGTAGAGTCAAATCCTTTATTTGGGAATGAGCCAAGCTAGCCAATGCATCAATTACCACTACAATAAAACATAGGTTTGGCTATAAAGGTTTAACGATGGTCAACAAAAATTGTAGTTAAAATTAGGTTTAACGAGGGTTTTAAAACCGTCGTTATTCTAATAAATTTAATGACAATTAAGACAAAATTGTTGTTAAACAACGAAGATTTTACCAAACTATTGTCATAAAGTGACTGTTTATTAGAGTCTATGAATTTTAACTACAATTATGTCAGAATTGTTGTGGTTTAACATTGATTTTTAAGAAATTGTCGTTAAAAATTAACTGTTTAAAAGAGTTTGTGAATTTTAACTACAATTGTGATCAAATTGTTGTACATTACAAGAATTCTAATTTTTTTATATTTAAATTTGTATTGTTTTTTGTAATAATAACTTGATAGTATATAATTATTTTTTATTTTTTATTTTGTTTTAATTTATATTTGCACTTTTTTTATAATAAAATCCTGATAATATGTAATGAAATCAAAAGAAACGTAGAATTTAATAAAATATTTTTCATTAACCTAGATATTAACAAAATCAAGCATCATTGTCATCTATACAAATAAGAAAGATCTTTTTATACAAAATAAAACAAGTATAGATACATCCTGAGTTATATAAAAAGCACAAAATAAGGTAAATATCATACTTGTAAGAAATATGGTTGTAGCATAGATACAGATAAGATCAAATATCGTTTAAATACAATTTGATAATAGGCATGTAGTGTACAAAATAATGTGGTTTAACAACGGTTTATAATAATTGTTGTTAAATCTCGTACCCATTTAACGCCGGTTGCTTAATAAATTATTGTTAGTTTATAATTTTAAAAATGTTTCTTAATGAACTGTCGTTAAATCCTTTATATACATCATTTCTCCATTTCTTCTTCTCCTGCGTGCTCCTTCATTATCTTGGGAAAATTCTCTCATTTTCAATCATTTTGATTGATTTCTTTTCACTTTGCTTGTTCATTTTCTATGTTTGAGTTATATTGCGCTCGTTGTTTTTCATTTACAGCTCGTAACTCTTTGTTTTTATTGAAGGTATGTATCATATTTTTTTCACTTTTGTTTGTTAATATTTGTCATATAATACTTGTTTGAATGAGTTTATGAGATGAATGATATCATATAGCTTCAAATGGTTGATAATATATTATATATACTAGCTATATAGTTTCAAAATTATATAATTTTTGGTATGATGTATTGCTTCAAATATAAAATAGATATATTGCTTACTTATATAATTTTAATTATATTATTTTGTCATGTATATGTATAAGAAGTGTTTATGTTATATTGTCTGATTATATTATATATGTTGGATATATTACATTTTTATAGTAAAATCAAGAGAAAAAAATAGTTAGTATTCATAATTATTATAAAAAATTAATAAAAAACTGAGAACATATAATTATTAATAGAAAAATATAAAAATAACAAAATTTGCAATAAAAATTATTTAGTTTAGTTCTCGTCTAATTTAAACAATTTTAAAAGAAATTAAATAATTGTTGATATTATAATGTAAACAATTATAAATAGCATAATATTTTAATGATTTACTTGTCTCTCAAATTCTTCAAATTGAAGAAAGTTAAAAAACATGCGAGGTGAAGAATCTTAAAGGGTCAGTGAATAACCATTCAATTGATAAATGAAGTGATTTATGATTTGCTAGTTCAACTATAATCACAGTTAAATGGATAATATATATATATATATATATATATATATATATATATATATATATATATATATAGTAATTTCTACCTAATTTACGATGTTTTAAATTAAGAAATGTAAAACAAAAATTGTTAAAATGGTGTAATTTCAGTGGAAAAAAAAACTGATTTGGTTCTGCGATAATACTGACCACCATAATTTTGCATTAAATTTATTTCGTATGAGAGAGAATTCACAATCATCATTGGAGAAACGGCCAAGAGATTTTATATATTGAGCTAAATTTACTATTTTTTAGTTTAATTTTTCCACATTAATTCAATTCTTTCAATTTAATTATTTAAATATTAGTTTATTATTAAAATAATATTTATATTAATTTCATTGACTTTATTTATTTATCTGTTTAATTATTTAAATATTAGTTTATTATTAAAATAATTTTTATGTTAATTTCGTTAACTTTATTTATTTATCTAATCTAATAGAATGTTTATGGCTATTAAATACATGATATAATATGTAAATACTTATTTCATCGGATTAAATCAGGTAAACAACTATAATTAATAAGACTAATACAATAATCATTTTAATAACATAATGGTCTTTGAAGAAGTAAATTGAGAGAGTCAAATATTAAAGAACCAAATGAATAAATAAGTTATCTTTTAAGAGTCAAAATAGTAATTCACTCTATACGGAACAAATATAAAAACATCCTTATTTTGATTTTTTTTAAATTATCACAATCGATAGTGTCTTCATGAATTATGTTTGATAAAAATAATTTATAAATTAATTTAAAATTTATAAGTTAATTAAATTAAATAGTGTATAATTTATAAACTTTTAATTAATTTAAATTATTTACATAAATTTATTTATTAAATATTTTTAATTTAATCAAATAACCTATAAAATAATTTATTGAACTTTTAAACACACTCATAGTTTGTATAAAATTAAATTTCCTTTCGATAATCAATCTGAAATTTTTAGAACATCACTCTATATTGATCATAAATGGTCTTTCTATATAATTACTTTTATTTTTGATAATTATTTTAATAAAATATTAAAATATTTGAACAAATTATGTAAAAATAATACAACTCTAACCTGATTTTAATTTTCAATAGTAACTAATTAATTCAAGCATATAAATTTATAACCAAATAAAAAAATAAAGCTATATAAGAGTTGATTCAAGTAATAAAGATCGAAATATTTTATTTGTAAAACGTGTATTTGATATTTATTTTCAATAATATTATTTGATAGATGATCTATGAGTATTATTGTAAATTACTGTTAAAACTTCTGATATATTTTAAGCTTAAAATTAAATAGATTAATTTATTCACTCTATACTTTCACCAAAAAAAAAAATCAAAGTAGTGCGCTATATGATTAGTAGAATCACTATCTATGAACTATGCGTTTAATGATGATAATCAATATCTAATGTTTGGATAACAACCAAATTATATAAATAAATAAAACATCCTTATCTTAATTTTTTTTTAAATTATCACAATGAGTAGTGTTGTCATAATTTTTCTAAAATCAAATTTCATTCTAATAATCAATATGGTATATTTATAATTTCACTCTCTATTGATCATAAATGGTCTTTTTACATAATTATTTTTATTTTTAATAATTATGTTAATAAAATATTAATTTTTTTAACAAATTATGTAAAAATAATACAACTCTATCCTTTTTTTAATTTTCAATAGTAACTAATTAATTCACGTATCTAACTAAATAACCAAAAAAATAGAGTTATATAAGTCATTAAAAGTTAATTTAATTAGTAAAGATTAAAATATTTTATTTATAAAACATGTGTCTAATATTTGTTTTCAGCAATTTTTTTAAAAATAATTTATAAATATTATTATAAATTATCGCTAAAATTTGTCAGATATTTTAAACTTAAAATAGATTAATCCTTTTACTCTACAATTTTTTTCATATAAAATAAAATAAAATAAAGAAACAAAATAGTGCTATGTGATTAATAGAGTCGCTATCTATGAACCATTTGTTCAATGATGATAATCAATATCAAATCTTTGGATAACAACCTAATTATATTAATAATTGTCAATTTGAAATATTCTCAATTGCCAGTGTCGCTACTGACAAGTGACAAGTTTGTGGGATTCACACTAAGAAAATATTGTTACTGACTATAATGGTGGATGAAGAAAATATACAACCGACAAAATAATAATGGTGGACGAAGAAAATATACAACCGACACAATACACTTGATAATCCATGAACCCCAGCTTTTTTGTTGTTTTGATTTTATAAATAGATTTATAGTGACAATGCACTAAGTTTAAGTTTAGTAGATAATTTTTTTTTTAATTTTTAATTTTAAAAAATTATTTATAAAAAAAGAAGACAATTTTAATATTTTTAATTATATTAATCAAAACTTAAAAATTGTGAAATAATCATACCAACTAAAAAAAGTGACAGTGCAAAACTGGAGAGACTGTAGAATGGACATGGTCTCTTCTTGTCATTAGGTATTATAGATTTTTCTTGTGCGTGGGGTTGCTTGTATTTTACTTTATTCTCCTTTTTCTTTGGCTTTTAGTGTTTGTTTGATTGAATAAAATAAATTTTAATAAAAAAAAGAAGCTGTAAAAATAAAATAAAAAATATAAATTCACTATCTCATTTAATTTGTGATAAAAAAATTGAAGTAACGTAATATTTTATTATTTGATATAAAAATAAATTAAAAAATTAGAAAAATTATGTAACTAAAAAAATTAAATTATCTTTAAATTTTAAATTATAAAATTTTTATTCTAATATTAATTAAATTATTTTTTTGAAATAAATAAAGTATTATTTTTTTTACTTAAATTCATCACTTTATCTATTTTTATGATAAAATATAATAATTTTTTATCATAATTAATTGATTTAAAAAATCATGATCATACAGAATTAAAATATTAAAATATAAAGTCTACTAATTATATTCTATTAATATAATATAAGTTTTTTATAACAAAAAAAAATTAAAAACTCAAATTAAGTACAACAATAAAATTTTAAATTTTAAATTTAAAAAAAATAATTTTTTCATTATTTAATAGAGTAGAACATTTTATGAAATGTCTATTCCATCCAACCAAATTATAAAATTTTAAATTCCATCTCTCGTTGGCTTTTCATTCCAATCAATGTTTGACAGAGGTTGAAAATTTTAATGTTTAGATTTTTTGGGAGAAAAATTAAGGAAGTTTGAGAAAAACCTTGTAATATTAGTAATGTACAACTTGTATAATAATAATATTATTTTTTATAAATTTAACATTGAAAAATGTCTCACATCAACAATCATGCTTAAGTGTATAAATAGATAATTAGTAGATTAATTAAAATGAATAAATAAGAAGAAAATATAATTACACAGAAAAAATAAGAAACTTAAACAAATTGAAAAAAATAATTACATAAATAAAAAATAGAAACAAACTAAAAATAATTAAAAATATATTATTAAATTAGTTATATTATCTCCATGGTTATCTGTTCAATGTAGCGAGAAAAAATGTTTGTAAAGTAATTTAAAGTCACTGTAACGGTGGTGCATGTAAATATTAAAATAATCTAGAGGTTTTCCCTGTTTCATATAATTTATCATGATTAGTGCTAAAATTTAAAGTATGGAGCTGCAAAATGTTTGAATAAAATAAAATAAATAATTAAAGAAAATTAAAATTTGATTACTAAAAGAAATAATTAAGACATTTAATTATAAATTGAAAGATGCAGTTAGCAGTACATGCCACGATCTTAAGCTTTTATAAATTTCCCTGAAAAAGGTGAAGAAACAAATTGAAATTATAATTAACTATAAATTTCCTTTTTCTATTTCTACGCATTATTATAGGATAATATTGTGAAATTATTTTAAAAGATAAATAAATAAAAATAAGAAATAGAAACAAATTGAAATTATAATTAAACTACCAACTGTAAACCATTAATTATTAATAGTAAAGAAGAAGAATATTGAGGAAGAGACAATCTTGTTCGATAACACAGACATTGAAGAAAGGTTGAATGATATTTGTCAGTGTTCCCGGGTTTTAGTTGGAGGTCTAGAGAAAACATGGAAAATGATTAGGTTAAGGGCTTGATTAAAAAGAATAGAGCACCAAACAAGTTTAGCAAAGACAAGGTAGAGCTCAAGCTACTAGTTCACCCTCAATCCCAGCTCAGGGATTGGTTTCTAGCCATGGGCAAACAACGGAGTATCTAGTCTCCTTGCTGTTTATAAAGCCTTAAAGCCCAAAGGCTATGAACAGTGCTTTCATGAATGTTTGTAGTAAAGATATCTGGATATTAAATGAGCTAAAAAGCTTGAAAGGAAGGTTTAATGGTGGATTCTAGTTCTGAGGTAATTTTGGTAGAGTTTTAGTTATAAGTAGGTGATAGAATGTGTTAATGAACTAGTGACAAGGGTATTCACATAGGAGAGAAGGCTAGAGCACTTTACATTTTCTAAAATCCCTCTTTTATGGTAATAAGGACTACAAATGTTCTTAGGAGATATAAGGTATCAGAGGCAGATCTACGTGCAAGAGTGTGGGGATAATTGCCTTCACAATTTTTTTTTTAATTAATATATGTGGTAATTTTTTCTTTACCTTCACCAAAATTTAGATATTGTCCCTTCATGAGATGAGTATCTTATCAGCTCACACAATATGGTTCATTTAGTTGATGGCAAAAAAAAAAAAAAAATAGAAAAAAGAATTGGGGATGGAATATAATAGAATAAAATATTAAAGAAAAATTACGTTTGGTACACAATAAAAAAGAATAGAATAGAAAGCTGACAAAAAAATAAAAATATCCTTAAAATATTAAAATAATAAAATAATATTATTTAACTTTAAAAAATTATTTAAAAATAATATGAATACAAAAATAATTAATAATATTTTTTAATAAAAAAATATTAATAAAATTGAGAAATAATTTAAATATTATTTTTTATTTAATATTATTTAGCTAGAAAAAATTTGCAAAGCCCCAAAAAAAGTAGAAAAAAATAAGTAGGAAAAAGCCAAAAAGAAGGGATATTTTTGGTTTCTTAAATAATATTTTACGTCTTCCCGTGCTTTCCCTTGCTTTTAAGAGGTAATAGGTATTACCTTCTTTGATTCTAGCTTATTCCGTGTCTATCAACTAAACGTTATGATTTGATGGAATGAGAATTTAGATTCTCATTCCATCAGTTAGATTCCGTGTAACAAATGGGACTTAAGTTTTTTGTTTATTTGTTAAATTGAATTTAAAAATGAGTTGTACTTCACTATAATAACATCTTCTCAAAATTTTCAACACTCAACTTTTCAACTCTCTTCAACATTTTTTGTCAACTCTAACACTCCACTTTCTATGATTCATCTCTCCATCTCCATGATTAGTATGTTAAATTGAATTTAACAGTTGAAAGATGTTTCTCTATAGTGAATTTTGTGAAGAACAAAATGTACAATTGTATGACAGATGAATAGTTGAATGATTGTTTGGTTATATACATAGAGAGAGATATTTTTGATAGTATTAAAAATAAAAAAAATCATATATTTTAAAAATATAAAAATGCATAGAGAACAAATGTAATTTGTAAAAATTTAAGTATCTTATATTTTTTTTGTCATAAAATTATATATTTTGTGTGAGAGACATTGAATGTAATTAAAAATTTGATGAGAGAAAAATTACTTTTATAATTTTTCATATTTTACTTAGTGAATTGCTTCTCTTTTTTCACCCATGGATGTAAGTTTTACGTTGAAATCAAGCTATGTTATATTTTGTGTATTTTATATTTTTTTTATCACTTATGTATATATATAATTTTTTTTAATAAAAATATTTATAAATTATTTCTTTTCTTCATTAACTACATTTTTTGAATCTATCCGTATGATGATGCATTAAATGGCTGAAAATAGCCATAATGAGCATTGTAAACTGTGAGGCAATAATTGGTGATAGATTATGTATTAACACCTAGCCTTAATGTGCTGAGAGTTCATAAGGGTTTGTGCGAGATAAATATCTTGGATGTTACTAACTACTTAGTCTATGCAAGCAACTTAGATGTTATAGCTTAGTGCTCATACTGTCTTGATTTATTGACCATGCCAAGCTACGAACTTATATTTTAAGCAAACCAACCACTTTAACTAATCAATTTCTAGAAAAGTAACTAATGCAGGTAAAGACTTACATGGAAGTGCTCTTGGCCTTTGTCTAGTGCCTAACAACAAGCACAAGTAAATGATATAAATTAGCATAAACAATATTAATGCATTTGAATTCTAGAGCTCTTTTAATGAAATAGCCTACTTAGGCCCCTTATCTCTCAAGCTTTTCTAAGAGTGCAATTCTAGCCATGGATTTTTATGAGGTGAGCTATGGCACTTGAATTGCTAAGCACGTAATTGCTTGTGTGGTAATATAAAGGAAAGAATTTGAAGTCTGTTTGTTTTTATTTTTAAAAATTATTTTTTATTTTTAAAATAAAAAAATTCGTTTGATAATTATTTTTTATTTTTATTTTTAGAATATAAAAAAGTAAAAAATAATATATATTTAAAATAATTTATCAAATATTTTTTTATTTTTATTCTGTAAAATAATTTTTAAATATAATTTTTAAAAATAAATTTTAAAAATAAAAAATAAAAAAAGAATTAAATAAGTCCTTGTACTCTTGTTTTGCATTACTCAACAAATTCTCTAGTCTATGAAAATGAATAAGCCCTCTAAGCCCGCAATTAGGCATTTTGGGATTACTAAATATGCTTATTAGAAGTGTTTCTAGCTCATCAGATCACCCAAGGTGAACCCCTGAGCAACCCTACCCTTAAGAGCCTTCCAATGAAGGCTAAAGCACATTATAGATGCCCAAGGTCCTTATTACTATAGGAGTCCCTATTGAATCTCAGGTTCTCAACCCTTAAAGGATCTTTTTATAGGTGCTTTAGTTGATTGGTTTGACTTTGAGTTAATTGTTTGGTGTATTGTCTTTGCCTCAAGGCCCCTTTGGTGCTATGAGATGCCTTGTAGTTAAGATCCTAAAGGCCCCTTATGGTGCTTAGTGCTTAGGCTATCTTTGCTCTCAAGTCTTTAATGCTACAGGGCACCTGGTGGTGGCTTCTTAGGCAAAGCCCTTAAGACCTCCTCGCAAGCACTCTTGTTGACTTGTTTTGTTTCTAGGTCAAAGGTTTAGTTGCTTAATTATGCATTTGAACCATCTTGATCTCCTTGCTAAACTTAGTGTAGGAACAAAGGATTATGGGTATAGCTTGATTGATAAATTTTTTTTTAGTAAACTTACAAATTGTTCTCCAAATTTACTAGACTCCTAAATTTTAGTTTCTTAATTTATATTACTAAATAAATTAGTTTTTAAATTTATTAAACGTCTAATAATTTAGTCATTTTATAATTTTAATCATATCTGTTATTAAAAAAATTATTAATTTAACTCATTAAATGTATATGATTTAAGGATTTTAGTCGGAGGATTAGACTTTTTTTTATTTGAATTTAAGATGTATTATGAATTAGTTTGTGAAAGATATGAAATGATATTTTTTTATTAGCATTTTAGTTATTCTGATTTTGTTGTACCTTTAGCCTTGTGTTTGTATCAAGCTTTGCTTCATACATATGTGGTGTTGTCACAAACTTGGTCTCAGGGCATGATAGTGTTAGTAGGGGAAGTTCTATGGGAGAGAGAAGCAAGGGGAAAGGGACGAGATAATGAAGCATGGAAGAAACTTATCAAATACCGAACAAATTCTAGTTCTTTTGTGGAGCAACTATTAAAGCTCTAAAGGCAAGAGGTATTTCAATTCAACACCAGCGCTTTTTCTACGAGAGGTGGAAACAAGATACTGAGCTTTGATTTCCTGTGAGGGGAAATTGGCTTCCTTTCTCCTTTGATTTAGCATTTTTTATTTATTGAGATAAGTGAAAAATCATTATTAAGATGAATACATCAATCCTGAAGAGAACAACTAAACATATTGTTTATAATTGGAAACGTGATTTCTAGAGGAGAATGGATAAAGTGAAAAATCATATTTATATATAATAGATAATATGGCCATCAAATAAAAAATAAAAAAAGATAGATAAATTATATAATTTTTAAAAATAAAAAAATAAAAAAATTAGTAATATGACTTAAAATAAAAAATAATACACTTCTCAAATTTTAATCTATCAAATATTATATCTTAATATTTAAAAACATAATTATACAATATAAAAAAAAAGATATCCTTAAAGAAGTAAAACACCTCCAAACATTCTCTAAAAATTAAAGTTCTTTAAATTTATTCTATTTAATTATAAATACAGTATTATAAATTTAATTTTTTTATATTTAAATTTAAGTTCAGAGTGATAGATCTGAGTTTAATACTGTATATTTTGACAAAAAAAGATATATTATTTTGAAGTTCTAAATTTTTTTTTTTTATGTAAAATTGAAAGATCTTTCCTAAAAGAAAAAAAAAAGAAATTTTTTTTTATATTAAAAAAAAATAAAAAAAAGGAGGAGGGTAACGTAGCAGCCACTCCTAAATATGATTCTCGCAGCTGCCGCAACTCTTTTTTTTTTTGGACATAGGCCAAGGCCTAAAAAACAAACTGGATAGGCAGAAAGCCCAAAGTCTGAGTCAGGAGATAAAAAAAAAAAGATAGCCAATGATACAAGCCTGGCTCTCAGTAACTATCGACACAAGGTGAGAAAAACAAAGCATCACACTCAAGAGAAAAACCCTGAAACTTCTGCAAGGGAGCCCATCTGTGGACAGATCTAAATAGGGGGATTATCCTTGCCTACCTCCGCTTCCTTCCTCAGTAACGTCTTGAGGCTGCTTGGTGGGTTGATGATCCAGTTTCTTTCGAGACTCCTTCGAGCGAAGAGTTTTGCAACCGTGTGAGCTCCTTTATTCCCGTCGCGCTGCGTCCAGGCGACCCTGATTTGTCTGCCATTTGAGGTAATCTCTTTGTCCAGCCCCTCGTTGCAATCGAAACGGCAGCGTTTTGGGGCTCAGTTCGCCTAGGGGAGCCTCGAGCCTGTCGATAATATCGCCTAGGGCTCAGCGTTTTGTGGTTATCGACAGGATCGAGGCTCCCCTAGGCGAACTGAGCCCCGAAACGCTGCCTTTTCGCATGCTATTCTCCTTGCCGGAGACACAAACGCATTATCGTAATATTCCTTTTTAACCGTTTTGTTTTTGAAATTCGCTTTGATATAAGCTGTATTATTCGGGGTGCTCTGGTAGTGAAATGCTTTTATATTAGTTTTAATCGTTAATACCTGACGGTTTTTTTTTTCTAGCTAGTTATTAGACCAAAAATTTATTCTTTTTTGGTATTAAGTTCAAATTTAATGTGATACCCTGTGTTTCTTTCTGTATCTATGATAGTCTGATGTAGCACTTCATGTCAATCGAAAGTTTTCATGATTAATTTTATGCTTGATACAGTGGTGAAGAATGTCCTTTTCGCGCATTGAGTAGCTTTACTGTTGAAATTTTTAGTTAATGTTTTGGCATTCAATTAATGATAATATACTCTTAGTCAATGAGGTTTGAGAAAGATCAGGAACGGCATAATCAGTTTTTTGTTAGCGTTATTGACACAAAGCTCTGCATTTGGATGCTGATGCTCATTTATTAACTGCATGATACTTGTATCATTTATTTTCTCTGCTGAGCTAGTTTCTTGGCCTGGACTTGATACTAGGTGCTCAATGACCATTATTTGACACATCTAGGATTTGTTTGACAAAAATAGCTTATAAGTTAGTCTAAAACTTATAAATTAATTAAAAGTTTATAAACTATACGCTATTTTGAAGGAACGTATAATTTATAAGCTTTCAGTTAGTTTAAATTATTTAAATAAACTCGTTTATCAAACACTTCTAATTTGATCAAATAAATTTATAAGTTAATTAAATAAACTATAAGTTAGCTCATTGAACTTGTCAAACACACTCCTAGTTGTTTTTTAGTAGTGAATGTTGGTGTACTTGGTGATTGGTGAAATTTTAATCTCTCTTTTTATGTATTTTAGGGCATATCAAGTTCTGGATAATGCTATGATAATAAATATTGTTATTTGTCAATCTCAGGGATAGAAAATTGTATTTTGCACTTTTTTATTTGGGTATATTATACTATCATGTTTTTTATTTTGGATTATCATGTTCTGTATCTATTTCTTGGTGGTGAAATGCTGTTACTCTTCTGTTAAAGCAGCTGTGACATGAGCATTCATTCTTCAAAATTTATTCATTGTTCTTGTGGTAATAATACTAGGTCATGGTTAAATGTTGATTGGATCTTTCTGGAAATTGGGTTACTGAGTGCGATAAACAGATGCATAAGATAGATGTCTGGGTACTATTTGAGTTATCTGTTAGTGTTATTGAGGTATTCAGGAGGGCATAGGTAAATGGGGCCACCTGTGTGGTGGGTATGGGTGAGGTGAACTCCAACTGCTTGTATGGGAGGCAAGTAGCATATAATTGTTTCTGCATGTTATTTTTTGAATTTGATTGGGTACCTTAAGTTTAAGGATGAAATAAGAAACTAATGACGTTGTTTAAATCTCTTTTGCTCTAGGCATTTGTGTGAAGGCTGAAGGGGACAAAAATGAAGACAATATCTGGAAAGCCTATTTCAACTAAACCAATTTCTCTTTCAAAAGCTTCAAAAATCCTCTCAAAATTTGTCTCTGCTGAGAATGGTGCTTCACAGGTCATCAGTGCTTATCTACATCGGGCCTCCCATTCATTCAATGAACTGAATCAGCTCCACAAGGAGCTCAAATCATCACACTATGATAAGAAGCACAAAAGGCATGGATCAGAGACTCATGATGGTAGAGAGAAAATCAAGGAAAACACCATTCAGAGTGTTGGGATTAATCAGGAGCTGAATCGCGGGGCCGTGCAATCTATGAACAAGTTCATAAAGTATCAATTCGACATTGAGAATAGCATTGAGGATGAAAAAAAACCATCTCAAATTGTTGTTAAACACTGTCAAGAACCCAATGATGCCTTTGAAAATCATTTAGAAAATGAAGGTGGGAGTGGGAAGCATAAGAAGAAGAAGAAAAAGAAGCATGATGTTGAGTTCTGGGAGCAAGGAGATAATGGGGTTAAAATTGGAGAGAGGGAAGGTGAGGGCAAACTACTAGTAAAAGCTATAAACGAGGATGAAGAAAAACCAACTCAGAGTGTTGTTGATTTCAGTCAAGAACCCAATGTTGCTATTGAGCATCGTGCAGGAAATGTAGTTGAGAAGGAGAAGCATAAGAAGAAAAAGAAACAGGAAGATGAGTATAGTAAGCATGGGGTTAGTAGAGTAAAATTTGGAGAGGGGGGAAATGAGGGCAAAATATCAATGAAGGCTCAGGAGGGTCTTCCTCAAAGTGTTGAGTCATGTCGAGAACTGGGTGATGCAGGTGAGGGCAAGGGAATGGAGGAGGGAAAGAAACATATAAGGGACAATAAGAAGAAAGACAAGGATGGTATAAGTAACTTTTCTGGTAATAAGGGTAAGGTTGGCAGACCAGAAGTTGAGAGTGCAATGGAAACAGAGGACCAAAAAGAGAGAGAAAAGATTCTAAACAACAGTTTGGTAGGTGAAAATGGAGGGTTAGTTGTTCACCCCGAATTACAAAGTAGAAAGAAAAAGACTTACAAGGCAGGAAGTGAGGACAAACTAAATACTGAAGAGTTAAAGAAGGTGCAGAAGAAGAGGAAGAATGAAGATGAGGTTGAAGATAGATCCAGGGAACCTTCTAAGAAGAGAATTAGAAGGAAACACGGGGGAGATGATTAGCTATAGGTGTTTCAGTATTTAACTTGGCTGTTGTTCAAAATTATTAAAAAAATGATGAGTAATTTGTGTTACTAGCTAGGTTACATTGTGGCATTACTTTCTAAACTACCATGTAACATTACAGGAATTTGCTTTTTGATTTCTATTCTTCCAAAAATATTTGGCCATACTTATTTGTTTTTCTACCTGTGCTGCTGCAGTCTACTTCTAAAGTAATGGACCATGTGATAAACCCCCAAGATCCCTACAGTACGCAAGGAAGGTTTGTGGGCTGTTAAGGGGGATTTGGGGAACAAGGGACAGCATGGCAGAGCTGGTTAACTGCCTTGAGAAACATCTAGATTGGGTTAAGGACACCTGGAAGCTATTCTAGGGGAATTCCAGAGGGAGTTTGTCAGGAAATTTGGAACAAGGGGGGGGGGGGGGTGAGCGCAAAGGGAAGGTTAGGCAGAAAATCGTGTGATTTGTGTGGCAGGTCTAGCCCCTTGAAGTGCTAGGATTTCACTTTTTGTTTTCCGTCTGGTTTCTTCTATTTGTCACTGGAATTTCATGATGGAATCCTAGGGTTTCCATCACCATGTAAATTTTGAAGAAAGAAAGACAGTATATATGACCGTGTTTTTCTCTCTGAAATTTATACGTCAATTTCTTTAGGAATTGTCTGCCCATGGGCTACTGCACTCACCCATAGGAGGATCCAAATCCAGCCGTGTGGCTGATACATATCTACAATCTGCAGGACAATTTGCAAATGAAAAAAATATTGAGAACTGCATTTACTCGCCTAAAAGGTTCACTATTATGACTAGGTATCTGTAGACTGTCGTTTCTTTTGAGTTCCATGTCATTTGCCAGGTTATGCACCCAATCATTAAGTATGCATCTGTAATGCTAATGGTGATCTTCGAACTGTTCCTTTTCAGTTTGAGTTGTGGATGCAAATCAGGGAAGCAAACAAGCAATATAACATAATGGTAAGGTGTGTTTTAGAGGAAAGGCAAAAATGATTGTTTGATTAGGTGATGCAAGGTTACCTGGTTTGAAGAGATTCGTAAAGTTATATGATCTTCTATTTTTGTAGTTTAATCATATCAGTTGTAAGAAACACTTTAGATTGGTGTTGAAGACAATCAATTTCATTGTACTAGGTGTGGATTAGCGGTGAAGATTGTGAATAGTTATCCAAAGGTTTTATGTTTAAACTTCTCTTCTGTAAGACAATCAATTTCCTTTGTGTTTTTTAGTTTCTGTAATAGGGAGGACAATATGGCGCACAGGTCCATTTTTCACAAGAAACAAATTTCCCTCGTTTTCATATTTCCACGAGAAGTTCCAAGATCTATGGAGATTCCCATATTTCTTAGAATCTATAATAATTTATGAAAATCAAGAAATTTTTTAACAAATCAGAATTATATAATCTTAAATTCAAATGTCCATAAAAAGAATATATATTAAATTTTATTATTATAAATTATAAATTTATAATCACTAATACACTCATATTTACACTAAAGTAATTAAACATATTAAAATTATTCTAATAATTTTAATGTTGCAAAATTCTACGAGGCGGGAGGTCTAGTAGATTTTTCTATACCCATACTTTAGGCAGTGTGAAACTTAGATCTTCTGTTGTATTTTGGATACAATACAGCGTGTTATGTTCAAAATATAATAAAAAAATATCTCTTTAATTTTTTTTAAATGTTCTTAAAATTGTATTTTGTTGTATTTTGAGCACAACATGCAGTATTATATTCAAAACACAGTAGAAGATTTGCAGGCGGTAGCGTGGGGGGAATCTACCCTTGCCATCAGAGAAATTTCACCCCTATACAAGGTAGTCCCTTCAGAAATCTCTGCAAGCAAAATTGCCAACCCTATTCTATAATTCCAACTTGTACGTAACGTGTATTATTACATATAAATTAATACATAATATAATAATTAGTACTTGATCTACATGAGAGAGCCAAGACATCGGATTAAATGCTAATGGGGTATTTATAAAATAAAAGTTAGCTTTAAGATAAAGTCCTTATGACGTCAACATCAAAATGGTAGTGCCTGGTAATGCCTCCTTGTGCAAGCTGAGGGATGATAATCAAAGAGAAAAGAAAGAGTTCTGGAAACGTAATTAATGGAAGAGGAAGAACATCTTTTTTTTTTTTCCTCTCTCTCTCTCTCTACACTTACAAGCTAATGCCAGCATTGAGTGGTAGAGAGTAAGGGTGATCTTCAAAGTGGAGTCCTTTGTGTTTGAATCATGGATGCAACAGCCATCAAGAGAATTCGCTATATAAAGAGGAATGAGAAAATTTAGTTGTTTGATTAGGTGATGTAAATCTATATGTTTCAAAGAAGAGCTAAACTTATAGTTAGTCAAAGTGATAAAAAGTTTACAATTCTAAAATAAGACTAAAAATTTAAATTTTAGGAGAACATTATAAAGAGAATTGAAAATCATAATTATTTCAAAATTCAAATGGAATTAGCCTCATAACAATATCTGTATGTTAATTAATGGGATGAGTTGTTAGAATAATTTTTGGGTGGAGTTTTACCTTTGATGGTCTTTCTGCTTTTAAGTGAAATCTATGCAAGATTTGCAGAGAGTTCTTCTCTTTTGTCTGCTTACATGGAAGCATTGTTATTCCATTCGGAGTTCAAGAGTTTTAGGATTTTTAGAGCATATTTTAAGATAAATGTATGAATTCAACCATTTTAAAATTATTTTACATGATAAACTAAGTTCAGAATATCTAAAAATAAGCATATCTTCATATTTATGTCCATTTAATTGAGTGAAATAAATTTTAATGAGAATAAAAAAAATGAAAATAAAAACTCATTACTTTATTTGACATGTGATGAAAAGAATTGAGATAATATGATTTTTTATTATTTAGTATGAGAATAAATTTAAAAAATTAAAAAGACTGTATAAGTAAAAAGACTAATTATCCTTAAATTTTAAATTATAAAAATTATTATTTTAATGTAAATTAAATTAATTTTAAAAAATAAATAATTTTTTTTTACTTGGATTCATCACTTCTTTCATTTTTATAGTAAAATATAATACTTTTTTTTTATCATAATTAATTGATTTAAAAGATCATACATGATTAAAATACTAAAATATAAAATTTCGTAATTATATTAAATTACTATAATATAAGTTATTTATAAAAAAAAAATTAAAAATTTAAATTAAGTGCAACAATAAAATCTTAAATTTTAAATTTTTTTAAAAGAAATAATTTTTTATTATTTAATAGAATATAATATTTTATGGAATGCATATTCCATCTAACCAAATATAGAATATCAAATTTTATCCTACTTTGAATATCCATAACTCGAGTCCTTAACAAACTTGATATATTTGGTAAAATTACATTTTAGTTATATGTTATCATCAAAATTATAAAAAACAAATCAAGGGGTGAACATTTGGTTCTTTTTCATATTTCTTCCCTTATTCAATTTTGTTGTGCCTGTATCTTTCTCCGATTGATCAACATGTAATAACCATAAAATTTAACTAAAAATTTTAATTAAAGAAAATTTAAAAAAAAGGAGAAAATTTCAAAAATGGGGATAAGAACCATAGAAAATATGTATATTTACTACATGAGTTAAAGAATTATAAAAAAATATAAGAATTTACATTTTGGCGCGTAATTTTTATTTTTTTAAATAATAATATTTTACTATAAGCAAATATATTTTTATTTGATTAGAAATGATTATGATTTGTTAAAAGTAAGTAGAATTTTAATTAAAATAAGTATTATTTTGCTTAAAATAATTATCTTGGCCTCTAATGAATTTTCATTGTATTTTTAGAAATATTCTTTCTTTTAATATGAATAAAGATATTTATTTTGAGATTTTTTTATTGCGATTTTTATTAAGAAAAATCATGATTTAAGAGTTTAATTAAATGTTTATGAGAATGTAAATTTTTAAAATTTTTTGGGATATTTAAGGATGAAAAACGGAATTTATATTAATTTATATAAAAGAAAATCTTATTATTCAATTATTAAATAATAATAATTATTATTAAAAAAAAGATTTAAAGGGAAAGAGAACGTAGAAGGAAGACTCCGTCTGCAATTTTGAAAACTGAGAGAAGAAATAGTGAGTGAATAGTAACATTTAACTTTTTCTCTAGATCTAAAGTGCCTATTGGATTATGATTTCAAAACTAAGAGTACTACTGGATTCAGGACGAAGAATACTACCGTTTTGACCGATTAATTTTTCAAATCAACCGTTGAATCGCCGTGGATCTAAAATAGAAAATATCAGAAAAATGTAAATTCTGAAACTTTTATTTAGAGACCTCCAATTGAAATTCTGACACCGTAGATGGATTCAAGAGTTGGATAAACCTTAGGATATATATATTTTTGACCATCTAACAGCCTTTTTATTCGTCATAAATAGTATTTTTCAACGGTGAATAGTGACCAAGTTCTTGAAGTTGCTTTCTTGATTTTTGGACCCTCCGGATACGTTTTTGAGATCAATTTGATCAAATAGAGATTGAAAAAATACATTTTAGGACTGTCCAATCTAGAGCCCTTATCCTGTGAGTAGACGATTCATCCTATGACTTGCCCTATACTCTTCTTGATATTTGAGCATATATATGATTATGTTTATGAAATATTTACTCTTTGATATGTTTCTGAAATGTATTAAAATGATCTAAATTGCTTACAATTTGAAATATGATTCAAGAAGAGTATAGTATTTGAAAATGGATTTCTGAACTCATGATGTATTTGATTTCACATGTATTTATCATTAAATGATAAAGTGAATATTTATGCATGCGGCATTATTTATAAAACTATATGTTTGCCTCAGATATAGCATGTATACATAATTACCCTGAATGAGAAGTTTTGATAGATGAATATACAGAGACTGAAAGTCTGCAATATATTGAGAATTTTATACTGGATTATATGACATATGTGCATATGATATTGATTTATACAGTGATATGTTTGCCTCGGATATGGGCATGTATACGTGATTCCCCTGATTGGGAAGTTTTGACAGAGGAATATACTGAGAATGAAAATGTTGTATTATACTAGTACATTTGTTTTGATTAATACGAAATATATGAGATTATGGTTTTATGGAGGAATCCTATTGGAAACACTGTCTGTTAACAGTAGGCGATGTTAGCTTTGGTGCGCACCTTGATTGCCTCAGTTAACAAAGTGTGGTGCTAGTCTCGTATGAGGGCCAATACACGGGAGATGATATGTCAATGAGAGCGGGATGCCTCCTATATATGGGCGAGATTCTAGTTATATGAGTTATGATTTGCCTTCCCTTGCTGTGTGCTTGAGAAATACCCATATAGAGTCCCTTCGCGTGTCCTCTTGAATGGTAAGGGCAAATCTCAGCAGGATGCTGAGTTTAAACAAATCGTATACCACCAAAGTACGGAAGGGGTCAAACTCTGATATAGTGTTTATGATATGGGATCCTCCAGATGTTTTTACATGAATTATATTGATGCATACTATGATTTTATTAACGTACTTACAGCATTACTTATGAATATGAATTTGAATAGAGATGATTTTGAAATACGGGTCCCATATGAATGAAATTCTGAATTGTGATTTTCAATGTGAATTTTTAAAAATAAAGAGTATATCCATATGTTGACCTAAGAGGTCATATGAGGTATTATCTGTTCACTGAGTTCTAAAATTCACTACACATGATTTATATGTTTTACAAATAAATACCTAGAGTTTGGTTTTACAGCATCTTGATTGACTAGGTGTCGTATTTTCATTGTGAGCCTAAATTGTTTCTGGGCTCTCAGTGTTTAAATTGTAATATAAATGTACTCTAGAGTTGCTCTGAACGCCACAGACAGGATCCCTGCTTCTACTGTGACTCTGATGTTTATGGATTTTGTCTGTATATAGTATATGTATGGGAGAATCTATATGTATCTGTTTCCATGATAAATGATTAGAATTATCATGTTTATGGAAAATATATATTTATGGTATACATATTTCACGTACCATAAAATTAAGGGCGTGACAAGACATTTGGAAGGTTATCCTTGACATGTTCTCTGCTGGGTGTGAGTGTAGGGTTTGCTTGGTTGTAGGGGTAACTTCCTCATCTGGAGGTTGGTTGAACCAGCCTTTAAGAATGGTGGAGAAGGAGATAGTGTCGATGTTAAGGTTAAGGTTAGGCTTTACCATTTTCTCAGTGGTGGGGATTATTTTCCTCATCCATGCTATGCAATTTCTCTTTGAAGCATAGTTATGTCATGAAGTTCAAAAATTTGAAATCTTCAAATATTATTTATACTAAGAATATGCTTGTTACAATAAAAATTCAAATATAATAGCGAGATATAAAATCTAAGATTGAGATCAGAAAATTTTATAAAATAAATTTAGAGAGAGATATATATAATTTGTAGAAATTAATATATAATACTTACAAATTCAAATGTAAATTTCAAATACTATGGGTTTGTTTGAAAATATTTTTAAGTGTTTTTTTAAAGTGTTTTAAAAATAATTCTAAACATTATTTTGAAAATTAAAAAATATAATAGTGTGATCTGCATGATAATTAGAGATTATTTTTAATAAATTATTTATAATTTTGTCATTAATGAAATTTTTTTTTTTAAAATTAAAAAATAATTTTTAAAAAAAATAAAAAAATGATATTTTTTAAAAGGTATTTTTTGAGTTACATTTTTACAAAATATTTTTTTAAAAACAACTTAAAAAAACAATATAAACATGTTTTTTGATTTTGTAAAAAAAAAAAACCTGTTCCGAAATCTGTTTCAAAAAAAAGTCTTGTATCTTTCTCTTTTCAAAATTTATCTATAAATTTGTTTGAAAACTTTAGAAGATCCAAATTTGGAGCGAAGTTGTTGTGCCCCAAATAAACTTTGATCAAAACTTGTTATAATATAAGAAAATCAAAGAAAAATAAAAATATGATAATAAGAAAATATTTATGTATTCAAGATCTAGGTATGATATTCTATACGAAAGAAAAACATTAGTCACATTAGTTCTTTCTTTTTCTATGATGAAAGACATGTATAGATCGCTTAGTAAATGACAGCTACTTTAGGAAATAACACATAAGTTTTTAATTCTTTGAAAATTCATAGAGGGGCAAAACAAGGTGATTGCCCAAAGGAAATAAAAAAAATTAATAATTCCCTAATTTTTTGAAGGAAATAAAAAAAAATTAATTTTTAATTTTAAAAGTTTAATACTTTGGATTAGAAAAAAAATAATAAAATAATAAAGCTACTGTGTCTTTCCAATAATAATTATTTTATTCGTATTTTTACATTTTAAAGTAAAAAGAGTGTGTGAAAACGAAAAATAATAAGAAGACATAAATGAAATAATACAAAAATCTGAATGATTACTTAATTATTAAAAGGAAAAAATAATTCGATTTACGTGTCTTAAGTAAAGACTAAAACATTTTTTTTATAATCACTATATATTTTTTCTAATGTCTCAAATAACTCAACAAAAATAACTTATAATGGTAAAAAAATGAAGATGAAATCTCACAAAAAATCATTGTGAAATACGATGTCTTCGAAGATATCTATACAATAACTTAGCTAAAAATTATTATTATTATTATTATTATTATTATTATTATTATTATTATTATTATTATTATTATTATCATTCTTTAATAATATAATATCACAGTTAACTTGTATGACAATGTAATGAAGAAAACAATAAGTGTTGGAATCTTAGCTTTAACCATCAAAATGACAATGGAGAAGTAGGATTAGTAGGAGATACTTTACGTTAATAAAGAAAAGGTTAGCTCTGGTAAAGCCAAGAAGCATGTGTAAAAGTAAAGGAACCTCTTTCAGGCATTTCATATAAAGAAAGATTGAAACCCTAATATTTAAAGTTTGAATTACTAAGAATATGCACTTTATGAGTCGGTCAAGTTAAGAATAAATGAATGAACTATCAGAATGTCTATAAATTTCGGAACAGAACAATATTGAGAGAGTGCTACAAATGGTTTAGATCTTTGGGTTTGAGAAAATATGGGGTTGATGATGAAGATGAAGATGAAGAATTTTGGAGGGAATTTTCTCTGTTTTTCTGTGCTTTTGGTAGCTTCCGTCGTCTGCGCTGAGCAGAACCTTGCATCAGAAAACAAGGTAATTATGTAATAATATTTCTGTAACCTCTATTTTTTTTTTCATAATTCTCACAAATATGTAATTTTTTGTGTTTAATTAGTGTCATAAAAATAGTTTAAGCCGGATCAATTGAACTCGGATAGAAAAATATTTCGGTGGAAATGTATCAACATGTAAAGTTATGAACATATAAATATGTCTAAATAAATTTTACATAACTTTTTTATTGACTTAATATACCTATGAGTGTATCGAAAAATGTCTTCATCAATATAACACAATAGTGGTGAGAATTTTTTATTATGAAAATTATTATTATTTAATTAAAATTACTAGCTAGAGATAGATTATGATTATTTGGAATGAAAATAGACAAGTTTTTTTTTTTAAATAACTATATAAATTAGAATGTTAACCTCTTCATATAGAAGTCTACATTTAGGGTTAAACCAAAAAATTATTAAACTTTTTAAAAAACCATTAATTCAAACTTTTAAAAATTTTCATTTTAAGAAAATCATAGAAATTCCCTTATATATTTTTTTTGTGTGGAGCTTAACAATAACACTCTAAATTTGTAATGAATCAAAATTAAACCACCTCTTTGTATTAAAAAAATGAATTTAAAAATTTAAATTAAATGATATTACATTTTTTTTAAGTAAATGATTTTTTTTGGGTTAAAAAGAAATGGCCTTAATTTACTCATTACATATTTTTCCTCTAAACGCAGCAAAAAAATTGCACTTACGTTATTACCATAGAAACAACATGCACGGTTGGAGCCGAGACCTCAAACTATGTGAGCCTGAGATTTGGAGACAATAACTCAAATGACATATTGGTTCGCCACCTGAACTCCAAGCACCTTAGAAAGGTTGATCCATTGGACCCTCAGGATCTTGACGATGTGCCCAGAAAACCATTTCAGGCTTGCATAGTGGACCAGTTTCTGGTCACGGCGCCATGCGTTGACTCACCCATTTGCTACCTATACCTCAAAATGATCGGCAACGATGACTGGCGGCCAGGTTTTGCGCAAATTCAGGTGCTCGAGGGGTCTCATTTCAGTTCAGATTATTTCTACTTCCGGCGATATATTCCTAGACATGTATGGCATGGTTCAGATGTTTGTGACAGTGAGGTTACTCCTTTTGGTCTCAAGAACAAGAGAAAGGTCTTTCTGAAAACTCCATGAATTGTTACAAATTGTATACATCTTTTTTTTTTTTTTTAATTGAGTATGAAAGAAAAATCACTTAGTTTTTCCTTGATCTGTGATATTGTTGAATACTGTTTAAGAAATTATGGGGTATACGTACGTATGTGTGTACAAATACACAAATACACACACACACACACACACACACACACACACACACACATATATATATATATATTGGATGGCATGTACATGGAGGTGACAATTACAATCGATAACCATTTAATTAGTCATCTTAATCCAACTAAACCCAATCATTTAGAAAAATAGTTGAAATGGGTTGGATTATTAATAAATTATTTGAGTATGAGTTTTAACAGATGAATTCCATTGTTAACTCATTAATCCACTTTTTATTTTATAACTTTTTAATTTACACACACACTATCCTTTCTTAAGATTATTTTTATGACTTTGAAACATAATATAACAACTTAATTAAATCAAAATAAGATTAAGAAAATAAAAAATAAGAGACAATATATAAAATCTAAAATTATGTTATGAACCATATTTAATGAGATTTAAGAAGTACAGATATAAAAGAAGGTACAATAGAATATTACAACATAAAATAAAATATATAATATTTGAGGTGTTATGTATACATGACCCATATGTATTGAATACATTACAACTTTTGTTATTAATGTATCTGTATTCATTAGATAACTATATTTATCAAAATTTAAAAAGAACATGTGTGTTACACAATACAATATGATAGCTTCATAAAACAATATATATATAATGCTTGCATATAATTTAAAATATTTTGATGTATATGATATAAGTATAGAATACATATAAAATATAACACAATTCTATTTTGATATATCCGTATTCCATTGGATGCGGTAAATTTAAAAAAGTGTTACAAATTTTATTTAAAGAATTATTTTATCTATATTTCTCAAAACCTATTGTTATTATTATGTATTTATTTATTAAAAGATTAAATTAAATTGTTTTAAAATAAATATTTTGATGATTGGGTTCTGTTTAACTTTCAATTAATGGGTTATTGACCCTTTAAAAATTTAAATGAGTCAACAATGATTAAGTGGGTTAAAATTCATCCAACAATTTTCACTCAAACTCAACCATTTCTTTTAAGTGTAATAGAAATTAATGATTGTTTCCTTACTTTTAAAAGATGCATGTTTAGCTTCTAAATGGGAGTTGTTGTTATAAAATATAATCATTCTTTTCTTCAAATACAAATGTTTATAAGGAAAGGAGGTAGGTTCTTTCCGTCAGTGTCATTATTTACATAAACTAAGTAAATAATGGGAAACAGTTTGGGCCTGAGCCTAACAGATAGCTACATAGGAGAAGATTGGGCTTCACTATAACCCATTACCAGCTTCATTTTCTTCTTTTCTCGTGAAGATTACCATCTCCATTGACGAGAGCCATAAAACAAAAGTTTGACTCATAAAATTATAAAATTGTAAGTTGACATATTATCAAATTTTAATTTTAATTTGCACTTATATTTTTTTTTAAAAAAATAAATTTATATGTTAATCTATTCTCTATTTATAAAATTGTTAATAAAATGTATATTTTGTATATTTTTAAAAAATTTGAGGTGTGATTGCACGTTTTATAAATTTTAAAGAAAATTTTCATCTCAAATTAAAACTAAAAATAGTGTGAGTGTAACTTTTAAAGATTTTAAAAGAAATGAATGTAATTTGCCTCTGAACTCCCAAAAATTTAAGTTCCAATTATATTCACTACGTACATTTCCTCTCTTTTGTTAATTTTTAAAAGCTTTCAACTCTAAACTTAATTAAATTTTACATAAAATAAAATCTCAAACTTTATTGGTAATTATATCTAACTTGAATTTTTACTACAGAAGTTAAGCTCTATTTGATGATGAAAAGTGCAAAACCATGCACTTCGGTTTCTGCAGGTTCCATCCATGCATTCGAAACCATAGATTGTCAAGCTTAAAACCCAAAATATTAATATATAAAATCTAGATCATAAATTGTAAAATTGTAAAATTTTAAATTATAAATCATAAATTTTAAACTACAAATCATAAATCTTAAAACCTAAATCTAAACACTGAGAATTTTACTGATTTGCTACAGACAAAATCTTCAATTAATTCCTAATAGCTAATTGGATTAAATAGGGATTCGGGATTAGTTGCGAATTTTCTCATAGCGTAATCCAAGCTGTGGATTAAAGCTAATATTTTTTTTTCACATCTAGCCCCTAGCTAATTTTTTCAGTTAATATTAAACAATTCCTTTACTAAACCGTAGCTAAATTTGATAATAATCTGCAGCTATTCCATAATTCCGTAGCTAATTGACAAACCCATTCTGCACCAATTAAAAATTTAACAAAACCACAACTAATCTCTAACAAACCAGTGCGTGAATCAAGTGATCTCTAGCTAAATATCAAATAAATCAACCATGCCTAGCTAATCTGCAGCTAATCCCTTGATAAATATCAAATAAATCAACCATCCCTAGTTAATCTGTAGTTAATCCCTAATTAAATATCAGATAAATCAACTATACTTAGCTAATCCCTAGTTAAATATTAAATAAATCAACTATTCCTAGCAAAGGATAGTGTGAACCAAGTGATCAGTAGCTAAACATTAATAAATCAACAATCCCTAGCTAGTACACAGCTAATCCCTAGTTAAGTAACAAATAAATCAACCATTTCTAGCAAATTCCCAACTGATCTCTAGCAAAGCATAGCTTGAATTAAGTGATCCCTAGCTAATCTGCAACTAATCCCAGAGTAAATATCAAATAAATCAACTCTATTGTACGTAAACCAAGAAATTTATAACTAAATTAATTACGTAAAAGTTACATAGTTTAAGAACCACAAAACAAGTTATATTACTAAACAAGTCCTAGTACAAGACACTTTCTAAATTTGCGTCGCTTCCATTATGATCATCCTCCTAACCCTCTACAAGTGCTCCATCTTGTGGCAATGCCGACAGTGCAAGTTCTGAGTCTAAAGCTAGGAATCTATGAAAGGAGAGGCATTAACACACGCACTAGCTGAGTCGACACAAAATGAGCTCATCACTGCATTGAAATTGACTACGTTTCCTTATGACCAAGATGATTGATGGGTGGGATTCAAGGGCAATGGATGCATTGACCCATGTCACGCTCTTAATTTAAAGTAACGCGATTATCATGAGTAGTAGATAACTTTATCTTTATTTTAATGTATACATGCTCCAAGTATATCACATATAAAGAATAATAACATACGTTTACAAGATTTTCAATATAACCAAATATACAGGATAAGTCTTTATACATATATTACAATAAATGTAAGAATTCTGCTTGTGGCATTCAGAGTATACTTTAGAATACAAGTGCAAAATAATTTAAATACTATAAGTTTTAGAAGCAATGTAGGTTCACTCACAGAGTATGACACTTAGTAGATCACATAGCAGCAAGATCAAACTTTGTATCCTTATTTGAAAAAAATGTGAATATCGTGCAGTGAGTTTGATAACTCAATGAGCAGATAAAACCTTCTATAACCTTTTAAGTCAGCATATGGATGTACTCATATATTAAAATTTAACATAATAAATTACAGTTCAGAGGTACATCCACATGGGACCCGTATTTCAAATATTCTCAATTCAAACCAAATTTAGATATCTGAAACAATATCCAATACGGTATGATCATGAATAAAATATTGTTATGCATTAAAATATTTTTATGAAATCATTAGGAGGATCCCATATTAGAACCACTATATCAGAGTTTAAGCTCTCTTTCATACTTTGTTAGTGTAGGATTTGTTTAAACTCAGTATCTCAACTGAGGTTTGTCCAACCACTGTTCAAGAGGACACGCGAAAAGACTCTAATATGGTTTTTTCTAAGCATATAGCAAGGGAGAGCAAATCACATATTATATAGTCGGCAACTCGCTCAGATAGGAGGCATACTGCTCTCTTTCATATATCATATCCCGTGTGTTGACTGTCACTCGAGATTAGCACCACCCCTACTAACTGAGGTGCTAAGGTGCACTTAGGTTAACATCACCTACTGTTAGCAAACAATATTTCCAATATGATTCATCCACAGAAATTATTATTTGCACATATGTCATATCGTTCAAAACAAAAGTTTTAGTATAATTCACAAATTTCAGTCTCAGTACAATTTCTTATTAGAAACTTTCCAATTAGGATTATCTTATATACATGTCATTTTTCAAGGCAATCTTATAGCTTTATATATCAATACCATGTACACAATATATTTATTTTATCATATGATAAGAAATACATTTAAAATCACATTTAATGAGTTCAAAAATTTATTTTCAAAACCATATTCTTCTTGAACTATATGCTAGATAGTATATAAATTAGGTAATTTAATTCATTTCAGAAACATAAAAGTATAAATAGTTTGTAAATATAACCAATTATATATTTAAAGTTCAAGAAGAGTATAGGGTAAGTCATAGAAAGAATTATTTACTCATAAAATTAAGGTTCTAAGTTGGATATCCCCATAATGTATTTTTTTTAAAGTTAAATCTGATCAAATAAACTTTAAAAAATAAGTTTGGAGGGTCCGAAAACCTAAGAAATAACTCTGGAATCGTGAAATTTAATTTTCGAAAGTTTGGTCAGCACTAGTCAACTGATAAGTACTATTTACACCATTGGAATCATTATTTATGTCGCCCGGATTTACTTTTAACGACAAACAAAAAGTTGTTAGATGGCTGAGAAATTTTATATCTCAAAGTTTTTCCACCTCTTGAATCTATCAATAGTGTTAAATTTTTAATTTGAAAACTATATATAGGAGTTTTAGAACTTATATTTTTAAAGTTTCTCTTCCATTTTTCAACAAATCTTTGAATAAAACTCTAAAAACCAATCAGATAGATTTGAAGCTCTCGTTGTTCTGAATCCATAGGTGGTGGTGATATCAAAATTCGAGGTTTGGAAGAGCTAGAAATCTAGAGAGAATTTTCAGTTATTTGAGAGAGAGAAATAGAGAGAGAGAGAGAGGATGCAGAATTCTACGCCATTTTGCAGTTGATTTACCCTAAAAATCATTTGAGGGATCTATTAGCAAAATTTCAATTGTTGAAAGATGTCCTTGCAACTTTTGTTATTTATATTTTGACCTCTAAATTTTTAAAAAATTATATTTTTCCCCCAAAACTTAAATCATCGTATAACCTTCATAATTCTTCAAACAATTTGATAAATAAACACATTTCCAATGATGATTATCTCTATGTATCATAATTCTCGTTTACATTCATAATTTTTCTTTACTTCAAAGTTTTTCATTTATTTAGGGTTTTTTTCTTTATTTTAAGGCTATTACAACCCATGTGCAGCAACATACAAATTATGACCCGTGCCATGAACCTGACCCTTCTTATTGGACCCCACAACTTGTAATCATAATTATAGGTCAATTGTAGGATGTCAAGAAGAGTTCTTGCCATATTTTTCTCTCATTGCAAAGTCAAGGGAATCCTAAACAAGCAGATAAGAAAATACTTATTAGGAAAAAAATTAAGGTAACTAATATAATGAATTTTAGTTTTAAAGGCACTTACAATGAAATTCTTTGACCGCTCAGAGACAAATTCTCTCGACTTTTTGTATATGTAAGAAAGTACACATCTTGATAGGCAACCTCGTGTTTAAGGTCCTTCTCTTGTAAATGAAAATGTATTTAAATATACAATAAATAAGAATGCAATTGTATAAGAAATTATTTTATTACCATTTTCCTCTTGTGTTGACCAAAGCTAATAGAGGCTCTTGTACACAAGATGGCATCAGATAAAGCCGCCCTATTGCATTTGGTAACTTGTGACTTATTTTGCCATTGCAATATCAACAATATATCAAGGAGGCCATTCCAGACCTCATTCTTTGTCGTCGATGGTTTATGTCTGCTAATGTCTACCAAATTTGTAGTATTCATATTTTTTATGGCCATAATCCTCGCATTTTTCAATGCCACTGAATAACATTTTAAGAAAGTCTTTTCCAAAACACGTCTAGTGATGGTGCGCTCATACTCAGAAGCAATGCGATAATGTGCCTGCATCAATAGAATTTAGGTTAGTTATTTTACCAATAAACTTGAAGTACATCAATTTACAAGTCTTATTACATACCAAAAATTCTTGAAATAGTGCTTCTTTTGCATCTTATTACAAGTTTGAAGTGTGTAATGAGTATGAGGAATCTTTGTTGCACCTTTTTCAAGATTGTTATTGCATTATGGAGCTACAAAAGAGTTTAGTTCATCCTTCCAAGTTAGTTAGCTTACACATGGGAGATTTGAAGTATTGGGTCATCTTTAAGTTGAAAAATATGTTTTTGGTCTGAATCTAATTGATGGTAGGATATCTTCATGGTGATGCTTTGAATGTGATGGAAATGGCAAAACCAAAAGGTGTTCGAGGAAGGGTTTTCTTAGTTAGTTAATCTTGCGTTTCTTATAACGAGGTACATTAATCATATTAAGGAAGGTAAAGGGAATAAGGCAATTAATAGTGATCTTAGGCAAGCAATTTGGGTTCAAGTTGCTTTGAATCCACCTTCATTGGGGTACATGAAACTAAACATTGATAGTTACTCGCTAGTTGTAGAGGAGTTCTTAGAGATGACAAAGATTCTTGGTGTAAAGGCTTTGCATATAATATGAGTGTTGCTTCAGCTTATAACATTGAGGTTAAAGCCATGGTGATAGGTCTACAAATGGCCTAGAATATAGGTATAAGAAGGCTTGTTGAAAATGACTCAACAACCTTTATTGCTGTGGTGAGAAAGGGGAATGTTAAAGCCATAAGATATCCATAAGCTCTCAAATTGTTGAGAGGTTTGACCAACCAAGCTCTTCTCTCATGTTTATAGGTAATGAAATAGATGTGTTATGCATGACTTGCAAATTTGGCTAAGTCAAATATGAAGGCTTAGATTTGACACTCAACAACTTCATCCATTCAAGAAGGCAAGTGAAGAAATAGCAATCATGTATTTTCAACGTGGGTAGGTGACAAAATAGTCACCTTCCTGAAGCACCCTTATACATGGCATTCAATGCTATTCACTTTATCACCCTATATGTACCTTGCATGCCAAGCTTTGAAAGACAACACAACACACAATTAGAAAGTTACAAGGCAATGTGAAGTGTTAAGTGTAGAGTGATACACCAGTGAGAAAAATATTGAGAGATATTTTTTGGCTGTTTTTGGAGAGTGGATTATTTGTAAGTGTAGCCAACCTACTTTTGTATTCTTTATTTGTTTGCATTAGAAAAATTGTATGTCGTCTTTTTCTATGAACATAGGGTAAAAGCCAAACCACATTAATTATTGTGCCCATTATTTTATCTCCTTATTATTTTGCCACATTAATTTTTTTATTGGGTCCTCTAATTCCAACAAATTGGTATTGTAGCTGTGGATCCTTTTGTAATGGCAGCAAGATTTAAGATTGAAAAATTTAGTGGCATAAATGATTTTAGCATTTGGCATGTGAAAATGCGTGCCTTGTTAGTGCAGCAAGGGCTACTAAAGGTAATAGAAAGAAGGGAGACTTTGCCAACAACATTGTTGAATCAAGAAAAAGATGACATCTTGGCACGT
Organism: Gleditsia sinensis; assembly: GCA_037074535.1. Taxonomy (NCBI): domain Eukaryota; kingdom Viridiplantae; phylum Streptophyta; class Magnoliopsida; order Fabales; family Fabaceae; genus Gleditsia; species Gleditsia sinensis. Next base: position 59,313,207 of record CM073469.1, on the reverse strand, counting down.
GCACTCAATGCTATTCGGTTATGTCTTGCAGACCAATTTTTATGGTAGATTGCAAATAAGACATCAGTGGAAAGACTGTGGCTTAAATTATAAAGTTTGTATATGCAAAGTCCCTTACCAATCGACTTTATTTAAAGCATCGACTCTACATTCTATGGATGAAAGAAGGCACACCTACTAAAGAACATATTGAGGAGCTAACAAAATTATTGTGAATTTGAAAAATATTTATGTCAAAATTGATGATGTAGATTAAGCCTTAATCTTATTATGCTCTTTACCATTTTCATTGGAGCATTTTGTTGACACAACACTTTATGGAAGAGAAATCCTTATTCTAGAAGATGTTTAAGTATCATTGAATTCTTGTGAGTTGAAAAAAAGAGTTTCTAAAAATTAGAGTGAAAATCAGGTTGAGGGTTTGATTGCTCAGGGTAAAAATAAAGAAAAATGTTCGAGTGGAAATAGAGTCATGTCAAAATCAAATTCTAATTCCTAAAAAGGTAAATGTTGTTATTGCAAGAAGGAAAGGCATTGTAAATCAAAATATCTAAGGTTCAAAAAGAAAAAGGAGACTACAGATGGTGCTCTAAGCACTAGCGACACAACTAGTGAGTGAGTTGAAGTTTTCTTTGTATCAACGAACTCATTCAGTAATCATTGTGTTCTTGATTTAGGTTACTCATACTACATGTATCTAAATTGAGACTATTTTTCTTCATATCAGTCAATTAATGTGGTGTTGTCCTTATGTGATATAATATTTTTTGTCAAGTTATTGGCGTTAGTATAGTCTAAATCAAGATGTATGACGGTATTGTGAGAACTTTGAATAATGTTCAGTATATGCTAGATTTGAAGAAAATCTTAAATCTTTGGGTACCCTTGATTTCCAAGGCTATAAGTATTCTGTTAAAGATGGAGTTTTAAAAGTTTTACGTGGTGCCCTTGTTGTGATTAAAGAAAAATTGGTTAATGGTCTTTTTTTACTTCAAGGTAGCACAATAATTGATGCTACATATGTATAATTATCTTATCCAAATTCGAATATAGCCCAATTGTGGCATATGCATTTAGGGCATATGAGTGAGACATTAATATCTATTTTGAGCAAGCATAGCTTGTTAAATGGTCATGAAATTAGAAAACTTGACTTTTGAAAACATTATGTCTACGGGAGGAAAACTATAGTCAAGTTCGGTATAGCCACTCACAAAACTGAAGGCACAATTAATTATTTCCATTATGATCTTTGGGGCCCTGCACTTGTTCTATCAAAAGGTGGTGCCAGATACCTGTTGAACTTCATTGATACCTTTTCAAGAAAAGTTTGGGCATATCTCTTGAAACATAAGAATCAAGTATTCTTTACCTTCAAAAAGTGGAAGGTGCTTATTGAAAATTAGACTAGCAAGAAAATTAAGTGCTTGAGAATTGATAACCATATAAAATTATGTGAAGGGAAGATCAACGAGTTTTGAAAAATAAAGAAATAGCGAGATATTGCACTATTTGAAAAACACCATGCTAGAATGAATGAACATAGCACTTTTGGAAAGAGCACATTGCATGTTTTTAAATGCTTATTTGTTAAAGAATTTTTGGGTAGAAGCCGTTAACATGACTTGTTATTAGGTGAATTAATCTCCATAAATTGCTATTGAGTTAAAGACTTCTATTGAATTATGGTTTGGTGCTCCCATTGATTATTCAAATTTAAATATATTTAGGTATCTAGCATATGCTCATTCTAATGATGACAAACTTGAGCAAAGGGCACAAAAAATGCATATTACTTGGTTATGCATCAAGGGTGAAAGGTTATAAATTATGGTGTGTTAAATATAATTGATCTAAAATTATAATCAACAGAGATGTCAATCATGATGAATCATTTGTGCTTTATCCGAAATAGGAGGTTGTTAAAACAAAAATTGATCGCGGTGTTAGTAAGCATGTAGAGCTTAAGGTTGAAAAGAAAGTGCAAGATTGAACTTTTGATCAACATGTTGATGATCAGCATAAGTGTCTAGATTAAGTAGAAATCCATAATAGCAACAACAATATAATATTGCCACTAGTAGACTAAAAAAGAAAATCAAGCCACCTTAGAGATATGCTTATGCCAATTTAGTCTCATTCACATTGTCTATGGTAGATACTATTAAAACAAAAGATCTTGTTACATACCATGAAGTAATAATTCTACACAATAGATTGTTGCTATAAGTGAGGAGATCAAGTCTCTTCACAAAAACCATATGTGGGAGCTAGTAAAATCACCCAAAGGTTAAAATATTTTTTGTTACAAATGGGTCTTTAAGAAAAAGGAAGTAATCCCTAAAGTTGAAGCATCATGGCTTAAAGCATGCTTGATTGTAAAGAGCTTTGGTTAGAAGCAAGGTATAGATTATAATGAAGTATTCACTCATATTGTTTAATATATCTCTATTCACATATTGCTTGTCATAGTCACACAATTTAACCCAGAGTTTGAATAACTCAATGTCAAAAGGGCTTTTCTACATGGTGAGCTTGAAGAACAAATATATATGTAACAATTAAAGGAGTTTTTTGTTTAGGGACAAGAAGACCATGTTTTCCTTGTAAGGAAGTCATTACATGAGTTAAAGCAATCTATTAGTCAATGGTATAAGATATTTGATACTTTTATACTTAGCCACAATTACTCTAAGAGTGACTATGACAATTGTCTGTACCATAAAAAGTCTTAGATGGCTCATTTGTTTATCTATTGCTCTATATTGATTATATGCTCATTGCCTCAAAGAGTATGTTTAAGATTGATAAGTTCAAATCTCAACTTGGTGATAAGTTTAAAATGAAAGATTTGGGTGCAGCTAAGAAAACTTTGAGTATGGAGACACATAGGGATCGACACATAGGGAAACTATATTTATCACAAAAGAAGTACTTTGAAAAAGTACTTGAACACTTTGGGATACAAAATGAAAAGCTTGTGAGTACTACGCTTGCAAGCCATTATAGACTATTAGCTACTTTGTCACCATAGTTTGAAGAAGAGGAAGAATATATGTCTCAAGTTCCCTATGCTAGTGTAGTTGGAAGCATTATGTATGCTATTAGTGTTGTTAGTAGATTTATGGTGCATCTTGGCAAGATGCATTAGCAAGCTGTGACATGGGTCATTTGTTATCTTTGAGGTACTATAAATATGGGTTTCGTGTATGAACGAAGTTTAAATACAGGTAGTTATATTGTTGAATATGTTGACTTTGACTATATTGGTGATTTAGATAAAAGGATATATCTAATAGATTATGTCTTCACTCTTTTTGTTGTACTATTAGTTGGAAAGTAACTTTGCAATCCACTATTATTCTTTCAATTACTAAAGCATAGTATATAGCAGCAACAGAAGCAGTGAAGGAAGCCATTTGGCTACAAGGTTTGGTTAACAATTTGGGTTTGAGACAAGATGTTACATTTGTCTATTATGATAGCCAAAGTTCAATACATTTGACCAACAATCAAATGTATCACAAAAGAACCAAATATATTGATGTCAGATTTCATTTTATTCAAGAGATTATATCTTAAGATGTCATTGTAATTAAAAAAGTTTGTACTTCTAAAAATCCAACACATATGATGACCAAGCCAATTACAAGCCAAGGTGGAGTTTTGTTATGCATGGCTTGCAAATTTGGCCAAGTTAAATATGAAGGCTTAGTTTTGACACTCAACAACTTCATTCATTGGCAAGAATGCATGCAAAGAAATAGCAAGCATGCATTTTCAACATAGGTAGGAGACAAAATAGCCACCCTCTTGAACCACCCCTATACATGGCATTCAATGCCATTCACTTTATCACCCTATATATACCTTACATGGCCAAGCTTTGAAAGGCAACACAACACATCATCAGAAAGTTACAAGGCAATGTGAAGTGTTGTGAGTATTTTGTGTGAAGGAGTGAAAGTAGAGTGATACAATAGTAAAAAAAATATTGAGAGATATTTTAAAGTGTATTTAGGAGTGGCTTATTTGTGAGTATAATTAAGCCACTTCTGTATTTTTTTTATTAGATTAAAAGTCAAACCATATTAATTTTTATGTCTATTATTTTATGAATTTATTATTTTGCCACATTAATTTTCTTACTGGATCCTCTTATTCCAACAAGATGTGCCGATAGACTTGCAAATCTAGTGCCAGGCTTGATCATGGTATGCACTTTTTCAATACACCCTTCCAAGTTAAAACTTTTAGTAGACTTATTTTTCTAGGGCACGCATGCCCCCACCTCATTCAATTGTAGTCTTTCTTTTTTTCTTTTTCTTTTGCCCGTTTTCTAACAAAAAAATAATATAATTTTCAATGTGATGTGATTTTATTTATCAGAATGACATGTTTTAAATTTGAATGAATATAATATGTTATTATATGTATTTGACAAAATTTGATTGATTTATACATACATACATACATACATACATATATATATATATATATATATATATATATATATATATATATATATATATATATATATTTTAAAATGACATATAATTTTAGTTGACTTAAAATTTAATTGCCTACATTATATAAACATAAAATTAGAACTACACGGAGTTGACCCCTATTTAAATTTTGAACTTTGGTGACTAGATTGGGAAAATGAGTAGAATTTTTAAGTTGAAATTATATAATACTTTTTCATTACTTAATAATAAATTTGTAAGAGTAATTTCAAAAGTAATAATAATAATATTATTAAATATATTAACGATAAAATTAAAATTATTTTTATTATTATTATATTAAATATTGATACATAATAAAATAATATTAAAAATATTAATATAATTAATTATTTTTATTTTAAGTACTGATAGAATTTTTGTTAGTGTATTTAATAATAATAATAATAATGGAAAAACGTGGCGAGTAGTGATAAGCATTATCTCTTGGAAGTGGGCCTACACAGCATCAGTCTTCTCTTCGTTACGCAGAAGAAATGAAGTTACAAAGAAAGCAGACCCGATCGTGCAAAGATGAAAATAGCAAAAACCGTTGACCGTTTCTTTGCCTCCAACAAATATCCATAATGGTAAGGAACCAATCTCTCCTTCTTCTTTCCCTTGATTTACTCTCTTCCTCTTTCTCTGCTCCCCAAACCTTCAAGCTCAGAACACAAACAAAGACATCAAATTTTTCAGAAAAAAAAAATTGAGCAATTTCTCTCACCTCACTTCCCCTACGCTTCTCTTCTTCTTCATCAACCCATTACAGCTTATCCTCCTTCCGCCACCATGGAACGCCGGAAAATGTTAACCATGAATTGGGATGGTCTCGGCGACAATGACGACGAAGACGAGAGTTTTTTTGAGACCCGCGACCGTACCTCCTCCGCCGATCCGCTTGATTTGGCTTCTTCATCCGATGAAGAAGATGGGTTTGAAGATAGCCGCACGTCCTTCTCTTCCACTATCTCCACCATCCCTTCTGAGACATTCAAAACTTTCTCTCAAACTGGGGCTGTCACCGTAGCCCCTGACTACGAGATGTGGATGGCTTCCCCTGGATCGATCACAGAACGCAGAAAACGATTACTTTTTGGTATGGGTCTAGATGAAAATAAAGAGCTTTTGAGGGTCCAAAGTGCAGTGCTTGATCGAGCTATTTCGAAGAAGTTCGAAAATGGTCAAAATCTCAATTCTTCCCCTGCTTCGACCCCTGCTACTTCTACTACCACTAACGATGCTGCATCAGAGGAACCAAAAACAGAGCGTTCCCTTATCCCATTTGTTCTGGTTCGATCACGCTCCGATGGTGATATCGATTTGGGTGCCATGAACAAATGCAGGAAAGATGAATTTATAGGTAACATCTCGAAGCAACGCCTCACAAGAACCGCGACGGAAATAGCCGTTCCTCGATCTCGGATATGTCCGTACCCAGATGGAAGCAGAGTTGTGGCTAAAGACGCCGTCCGTGGCCGCGTTGATGGGGCGGGGCAATCGAACCAGCACGGCAGGAAATTGTCGTCGGTGAAGACGAAAAAGGTGGAGGCTTTTTTCTTGATAAAAAATTTGGATACCGGGAAGGAGTTCATCGTCAACGAGTACGGCGAAGATGGGATGTGGAATAGGCTAAGCGATTTGCAGACAGGGAAGAAGCTAACAATGGAGGAGTTCGAGAAGACTGTTGGACATTCCCCTGTGGTTAAAGAGTTAATGAGCAGAGAAAAAGTTGGAAGAAGTAGTAGCGATGGTTGTGGCTACGATAGGAAACTCAGTACAAATTCTTACTTTTCAAAGAGCTTGAGGATGAGCAAGAGAACAGGGGCTGCTTTGTTGAAGAACATAAAGGGCGTGGCAAGTGGGTTCATTGGAGATAGAGAGAGGGAGGATTCAGTGAAAGCACCCATACCACAAGGGATGGATTCGAAACCCAGGAAGAACGAATGGGTAAGAGTTAGGCAAAGTGGGAAGTCGCATAGAGAGCTTTCTGCTCTGCATTTGTGCCAAGAGTTTCAAGCTCATGAAGGGTGCATTTGGAGCATTAAGTTCAGTGGGGATGGGCAATATCTGGCTAGTGCTGGAGAGGATAGAGTAATTCACGTCTGGGAAGTTCAGGAGTGTGAGGTTATGTCGTTGAAACCAGAGGAAGGGAATCTTACGCCGATTCATCCTTCGCTACTTGGATCGCAGGATCGAACCGGGATCGCAGATTCTCCGCCATCGGTGGGTGAGAAGAAGAAGAAGGGAAAGTTTGGAAGCAAAAGAGGAAATGTCATTCCGGATTATGTTCATGTCCCTGAAACCGTGTTCTCGCTCTCTGACAAACCTTATTGCTCTTTCCAAGGTCATTCCGATGATGTATTGGATCTGTCTTGGTCCAAATCTCAGGTCACCAGCTTCTCTCCTTTGTTAACTTGTGTTCACTTTTTAGGGTAAATTTTATCATCGTCTGTGATATTTTGAGTTTAATTTCAATTGAATAATATTAAAATGATAAGTATTTTTATTGTTAAGAGTATGTATAACCAATAATTTAAAAGTTGATACGTAATTTATTATTAATGTATAATTTTTTATTAATCAATATTATTTAAATTAAAATACTTAAAAAATAATTTTAAAATTTTTTTATTACATATCATAATTTAAATATTAGTAAATAAAAAAATTATCTATGTAAAATAAGTTATAAGACTATTAATAAAATTTATATGATATTTAAAAATTAAAATTGTTAGTTTAATTCTAACAATAAATTCATAACATTTTATTATGAAAGTTGTCAACATTTTAAAGTTTATGTAATTATTATTTTAAAATTTAGAGATTAAATATCATTTAGTGCATACATTTTTTAAGAATTATAAATCCTAAAGTGTGACATTTTTTTTTATATTATCAAATCTTCACTTGCAGTTACTGCTTTCTTCTTCAATGGATAAAACAGTGAGATTATGGGACTTGGAAACTAAGGGGTGCTTGAAGATGTTTGCCCACAATGATTATGGTGAGATGCTCTGATTTTGGTACTACCACCATTTTCTCAGGCAACATGCTGCTTATTATGACTTATACTTAATTGGCTTTTTTTTTTGGTTGCTACCTCTGTGTGCTGGGTTTGGACAATGGCAGTAACCTGCATACAGTTCAATCCTATAGATGATGATTATTTTATAAGTGGCTCCCTTGATGCTAAGGTCAGAATATGGAACATCCCAGAACGACAAGTCGTTGATTGGATCGATACCCATGAAATGGTCACTGCTATTTCTTACACCCCTAACGGTCAAGTATGGTTTTCCGTTTAACATTTCTTATTTCTAGGCATCTCCTCAAGTAACTACCCCTATTTTCTCTTCAATAAGAAATCTCAGTTCAAATCTGCCAAATTCAAGTCAACATGGAATAATGTTTTAATTGTTTAATGTGGTCTCTAATTTTTAATTAGTCCTTTAAATTTAGTGTTTAGCTTTATTTATTTATTTTTAATTAATTTTTTTTAACTCAAATCACATTTTCTTAATCAAATTACGGACATAACCTTTTTTTATATAATATATCAATTAATAAACACATATGCTTGTGTTCATCTATATCAATAATTTAAGTTAAAAATTGAAGGTTAAGTTAACAAAATAACTAAATTTATGAAGCATTTATAACTGAATCACTAACTTAAGACATATTTAAAACAAGAGATCAAATTTAGAAAGTTAGAATGTTTTTGGTTTGAAAAAATGTATTCTTTTTTCATTTTTTTTAAATTTTTGTATATATATATATATATATATATATATATATATATATATATATATATATATATATATATATATATATATATATGTATGTATGTATGTATGTATAGTTTGTATTTTTACTTTATTTTTATTTTCATCATTTTTTTGTTACATAAATAAAAACAAAAAATACTAATTAAATATATTTTTGTGGCCATTTTTTATTTTCAGTAAAAATTAAAATTAAAATTAAAAACTACCATACAAAACACGCCCTTAATTTTTCTTCATTTATAAATGTAAACATTAATTTACTTTAACAATTGTCATTTATGTTTTAATTTATATGTAGGCTGCTCTTGTTGGTACACAAAAAGGGAGTTGTCGCATGTATAGCACAAAAGGTATCTCAGCCTGCAAATCGTCCAAATTTATTCATAACCTTACAATATTTATAAAAAATTCTCATTTTCTTTACATTAAATTATTAACTCCATTCTATTCGGTGACAGATTGCAGATTAAGTCAAATAGGCAGAATTGAGCTTCGGAACAAGAAGAAATCCCAATTAAGAAAGGTCACTGGTTTTGAGGTATTCTTCTTATTTCCATTTTCCATGAATTATTTCGTTTTTTGGTATAATACCAGGAGTATTCCTTGGTCCAATTGATAAAATACTAGTCTCCGTGAAATACTTCCGTATGTTATTTCTAGATTCTGTTTTGCTATACCATGAGAATATATTCAAAGCAAAGTTATAAGCTTTTGCATTAGTGCAGTTTGTCCCAGGTAATCCATCAGAAGTGCTTGTTACTTCAGCTGATTCCAGGATAAGAATTGTAGATGGCTCAAAAGTTATTCACAAGTTTGTAGGTATCATATCATCTGAAACCATTTTTTTTTCTGAGTTTGTATTTAATCTATTGTTAGTAAATAATTTTTTGTTTAACAACGGTATTTAAATCATAATACGTGACAAATATAATTTTAAAAAATATTATTTTTGTTATGTATTATTATCTGAACATCACTGATGAACAAAAAATTATTCACTTACACTTGCAGTAGAATAAATCATTTTCTTTTTTTTCTCTTAAAACAAATGATAAATTATAGTTTATCCTCCTTTGTCCTTATGTGATTTAAATTTTCTCACCCAACCTTGACGTGGTTTGTTTAATTACTACGTACTTAACTACTCTATAGTGTATTTTCAATTTTGATTTTAATATAAATAATTACATCAATGTTGTTAAAATGATAAATAATTTATTTATTTTAAAGTATATTTCACTTACATATATCTTGAACAGGTTTATATATAGTCTTGTAAAACCGCTGAGATCAATATGGCAGTTTCACTTTTCTCAAAAATGACTTTACTATATCACAAATTGTTTAAAATATAATTAAATAAAATATATTTAAAAAAGATGAAGTTCTATATCATCTTAACATTCATTTTATTATTTCTGTTAAATTATGACAAAATATATATAGAATAAATATTTGGTATAATATGGATAGATTTTAATTTTTTACTAGTAAAAAAATTAAAATATTATCACTTGTTTGTTTAAATTAAATAAAAAATTTATTAGATAAAAAAATATAAGTGACAATATTTGAATTATTTTAATTTTCTACAGCTAGAAATTAAAATGCACCGTATCAAATTCTAACTCATGTATCACCGTGATTAGGGTTTAGGCGTGTAAACTTACTTTAAGCGTTGGATGTTTGGTGAACAGGTTTTAGAAATGCAGACAGCCAATTTGCAGCTTCATTTAGTCCTAATGGAAAATATGTGATAACTGCAAGCGAAGATTCTCAAGTGTATGTGTGGAGACATGAAGAGGCTCGAAATGGAAGCTCTGGGAAAGCTAGACACCTAAGTGTTACTCGATCCCACGAGCACTTCCAGTGTAAAGATGTCTCGGTAGCAATACCATGGCCTTGTGCCATCAAGGGTGACCCTCCAGTAGGGTCAGTGCACCATTCCAAAAGGCACTCAAAACGCTTAGCAGTATCATCACCTTCTAATTCTGGGTCACCCAACAAAATTGACGACACCAGCAATAAGAGAACGTTGCCCCCTCTTCCCAAGAAAAGAAACAACCATGGTGCCACGGAAAGTGTCTCAGCTTCCCCAGAAGAAGATCATGAAGACCGTTCAGCGATTTCACGCACAGATTCTGGAATTGGCGATTCCTTTGCGAATAATAGTAGTAAGAAAAAGTGGGCTCCTTTTTTTAAGAAAAATGGCCGCCACCACCACCATAGCGCCACAGAAAATAGCCTCTCACCCCTAGCTCCTCCCACAGAGGAAGAAGACCCTGAAGCACTCTCACGCACATATTCTGGGATTGGAGATTCGTTTTCTTCAGCTGGTTCTGCATCGATGAGGTTTGGTGATTCATCACCTTCTATATCTCCTGCTGCAACCCCATCATCTGCTTCTTGGTCCTCCTCTTGGTCACTACTGTTTGAAAGTAGCCATGCCACCCCAGCTGTTCAACCTTCAGCTTGGGGATTGGTGATTGTCACAGCTGGGTTTGGAGGTGAAATCAGGTGTTATCAAAATTTTGGGCTACCTCGAAGGATATGAGCCGATTGACAAGCTACAGTATTCAGAGGCCCTACTTTGTCGGTGTCTAAAAGCATGGACGCATGAATACGATTACAGATACCGTAACTTAATCTAATTTGAATTGTGTCTAGCAGAGGCAGACACAAACACAGACACAGGACGGATCCTTTTTTGAAGTGTTCATGTTTCATTCGTCCTGATAAACCTAGCTAGTGGACTTTGGGCTCTTCCTTTCTTGATGACAAAGTTTTTGCCGAAGATAGACATTCATGGATGGATACTGAAATTGACGCAAAATGAGTACAAAAATTGTAACACAGTAAAATAAAAAATGTCGATACGTAATTTAAAAATTCGTATAATGTTTAATTTAAAGTGTCTAACGTATATTGAACGTGGTTAGGTCATGATAAACCTAGCTCAGACTTTTATCTTTATCTTTCCCGGTGACTAAGTTTTTGTCCAGGAGATTAAGCATTTGCCTTGAACACAGTGGCTAGCACTGTAAAAAGAGTCGGGATTATTGTGGAAAGATTGAAATGCAACACTGAATGATATATACGAGATGATGTCAATTTTCTGATGACCTTGGCAATTTTGTGGAAATTTTCATATCTTGTAAGCCTTTGAAGGGCAAGAAGATCTTGACACCTTTTGTAAGGTAACTCTCAGTGTAATAATAGATAAGTAAATGAAATTCAGACCTCATTCAAGACAAGCATGAAGGAACTCAAAGAGAACAAAGAAATAGAAAAGACCCAGATGAGAAGAAACTGATAGAATAGAAAATGCTTTCAGTCTGTTGATGATTGCAGACCTGAAGTTACATATAGCATAGCTTAGGTGAATTTCATTGTAACGTCTTTCTATTCTCTTGAACTAACTCAAAATACTTATAGCACCAATAAAACCATCACAATACTGCATAATTATACACAACACTATACTATTACGCGCCTGCAATTTCACTACACATCTCCTCTGTTAAGCCCCTGCAAACTCAGCGCAGAACAATCTTCTACACTGAATTTGAATCTAAGATTGTGAAACTGAGCCTTAAGAAGGGCTTTGGTGAAGATATCTGCTACCTGGGCATGAGCAGGAACATGAAAAATAGCAACCTCCTTGTTGATTACCTTCTCTCTAACATAATAGAGATCCAGCTCTGTATGTTTAGTCTTGTTGTTCAAAACTGGATTTGCAGAGAGAAAGACAGTTCCGAGATTGTCACAGTAAATGCTTGGGATTTTAGGGACATAAATTCTTAACTCACTGAGCTAGGACTTAATCCAAGCTATCTTATTCATCCCATTTGTCAGCCTCCTGTACTCTGCCTTTGTGCTTGAATGGGGAACAACTCCATGGTTCTTTGACAGCAGCAAACAAATTCCCACCAAAGTAAGCACAAGCTCCAAATGTTGACTGTATGTCATCAACACTAAAAGCCCAATTTGCATCACAAAAGCTCATTAGAGACCCTCAACTGTAAGCTTAAATCAAGTAGCCCCCTTAAGGCATCGAAGTATCCTCTATACTATCTACCAATGAGACATCAAGGGACATTGCATAAACTAACACACCTTATTCACAACAAGGCGATTTCAGGCCTTGTGACTGTAACATATTGTAAAGCTCCGACAATAGAATGATGGAGATGTGGATATTCCATTTAATCATCCCTATGAGTAGTTAACTTCATTTAGACTTGAAATGCAAATCACTAATGGACTTTGTTTGGGATAAGTACAAACCACCACCTGCAATTCCTGTTCTTGTATACCTAGGAAATAATTAAGATCACCTAGGTCCTTTAATGAAAAGGCATTATTTAAGTCAACAACTAAGCCATGAACTTTAGCTAGAGAACTTCCTCTTACAAGGATATTATCCACATAAACCAACACAAAAGTAGTGGAACTAGCAGTAAACTTGATGAATAAACTTTAATCACACCTAGTTGAAACAAAACCAAGATTGCACAATGTAGAGTAAAGCTTTGCAGACGAAGCACTAGGTGATTGTTTGAGACCATATAGATCTTTACGAAGATTACACACCAAATACTTATTATTGACTTCAAAACCAGATGATTGGGTCATGTATACCTCTTCATGGAGTACCCTATTGAAAAAAGTGTCGTTAACATCAAGCTGCCTCACTGACCAACCTTTAGAGAGAGCAATTGTGAGTGCTATTCGAATCATAACAAGCTTAACAATGGGGCTAAACGTTCTTGAATAGTCAAAATCTACTTTTTGATTGAACTCCATAGCAACCAATCATGCTTTGTATTTGTTTACTATACCATCAGGATTATGCTTCACTCTTAGCTCCCATTTTGAGCCTATATCTTTTCTTCCTTCAGGAAATTCAACAAGGCTCCATGTTCTGTTGCTCATTAGGCTTTGTAGTCATCATCCATAGTTGTTTTCCACCTAGGATGAGATAGAGCTTGTGAAACTGAACTAGGCTCCGTACGCCTTGGTTTAAAAATTTCATCCTTAGTCCTTGTTATGTTAAGGATGCCCAACACGTGGGCTTCGAGTAGCTGCAGGTAGACAGGCATTTCCATTTTAGCACCGTTTCCTTATCACAACACTATCAAGTACAACGCTGTCAATTTTATCCGATAAAGCAAATTGTCATGTGGTTCACTCTATATAGAAGGGTTAGGCAAGATAGGAATAAGGGGTATAGAAGGAACAACCAAAGGTATTTATGACACAAAAATTGAAGTAGAAGAAACAGGATGAAAGGTTGTTTTGAAGGGAAGCAGGATTAAAGCAAATTGTCATGTGGTTCACTCTATATGCCTATGCTTCCTCCTACTGCCCCTTTTTCTCATGAACATAGGGACAACAAAGTCTATGTTGAATAGAATGGGTTTGTAGAAAATTTTGGAAAGCCCTAGATGTATACTCTCGCTCTCCATCAAATTGCAAGCCTTTAATTTTAAAATTTGTTGTTGCTCTACCATTTTCTTAAAATGAATAAATATGGGCAAAACATCATATTTGTGTTTGAGTAAATAAAGCCGTGTCAGTTTTGGGTAGGCATCTATAAAATGAACAAAATAGCTAAGAGGGAACCCAAACATCAGTGTAAATTAAGGCTAATGGTTTTTATAGACAGTTTTAGAATCTGAAAATGGGAGCTTATGAGATTTACCCATACAACAAGGAGCACAAGTAACAAGAGAACTTTTATTCATAACTGGGAGATTTCTTGAAGAAAGAACTTCGTTTATAATTGTTGAAGATGGATGGCTTAACCTATCATGCCATAAGGCCTCTTTACAATGAGCATAAGAGAGAAAACAACTTCTAACAATAGGTTAAAGAGGCTAAACTCTGGACTGTGTATGCTGAGTAGAGGGAAGAATTGGAAAGCTATCAAAGTCATAGAGCCTGTTTCTCACAAAGTCCTTGAGAAAGATCTCCTTGGTTTCTTGAGATTTGACAAAGCAAGTGTCAAAAATAAAATTAAGAAAACACTTAATTATCATATGCAAACTTATACACACTAAGCAAAAACTTATACACACTAAGCAAATTTTTTGTTACACTAGGAACATAAAAAATCTTATTTAAAGAAAGTAAATGAGAGGGTTTATATGTTGGTGAAACATGTTAGTGACTAACATGAGAAATTTTAAGACCTGCTCTATTACCTATATAGATCCTTTCACTACCAGCATAATCTGTTTCTGTGGTCAGATTGTTTGAATCAAGGGTGACATGATTAGTGGCCCCTGAGTTTGGGTACCATGATGCATCTGGAACTATTTCTTGAGTAGCAGTTATAGCAGACATTGATGAACCTTTACAGTTCTGTGACTTGTATCCTTGCTGGTATTGGTTTTAATTTTGCTGTTGACAGGTATAATTATGGTCATAATGATGGAAATAATTTATGGCAATGTGTCCTAGTTTTCCATAAACTTGACATTGAGGTTTCCAAGAAGAAGACCTGTCACCTCTATCTCTTCCCCTGGAACGTCCTTTGAAATTGCCGCTTCTAGGAGAGAAACCACCATGCATTCTGCCATTGCTTTGAGAATTGTTTCCACCACTGTTTGCCCCATGAGTGAAACCACCTCTTCTTAGAAAACAGTGGCGTTGAGCCAAGTTCACTTCTGACCCAGAACTACTAAAATCCATATCTTTTTTGTACTTCTCAAGTCTACTCTAATGCCATCAAAAGTGCTTCAATATCAGACCCAGAGTATGGATGTAGCCTAGAAGTAACGGTTGTAATAAAGCTTTCATATTCTTCTGTAATCCCATCGAAAATGGCCTCTATGCTCAAAGAAGTGAATTGGTACTCCAACAGAAGCAAGACCATCCTCTATTCTTTTTATTTTCAACGAATTGATAAAGGATAATTTTGAGCACTTAATAGCTATATTTTATCTCTTAATTCATAGTAACTTGTGGTTATTTCTCTGTTTTTGGTTATACTTTGTTCTGGATACTGCTGTGGTTTGTTTTGTATTTGTAGGAGAGCAAAAGAAGTAAAGAAGAAAGAGAAAAAAATTATGGGAAGAGCTAAAAGGACTTGGGATATACTAAGGAGGAAACAAGGAAGCAACACACCAAAAATTGGCGAGAAAGTAGCACGGTAGCCCCTAACACGGCCAGGCCATGCTCTGGGCAGATGATGCAGAGAACCTCCAAAAACCAGCCTGAAGCACGGTTAGGTCGTGTCCTGGAATATGGCCATGCTTCGGGTCCGTACTGCACGTGATTTTTAGGATTTTTGACTGCCAACTTGATACATAGGCGAGGGAAAACGCAGAGGCAGACATTCAGACAAGGAGATACACTTTAGACTCAGTTTTTAGGCTTAGAAAATACTCCTAGGTTAGATTTTTACTTGAATCATTGTAGATTTAATATTCTAGAGTAGGATTTACTGCATTCGAATGTTGTATTTTCATCTTACTATTTCGAAAACCAGGTTATATCTTTCTACTCGAATTCTCTAATTCTATCTCTACTTATTCTCTTTAGATTGTACTGAACTATCATGGTTTACTTAATGAATATGAATTTGATTTCTGTTTACATGATGTGTGAGTAATTTTGATCTAGGGTTTCGGTAAATCCACTTGTGATATGATGATACTAGGTTGATGAATTGAATGTTGGAACCCTAATTGTGATCACTTCTAGATTGATTAGGATTAACCATTATATGCATGAATGAGTTGGTAGAATATCTGATCACCAATATATCACGTCTTAGGTATTTAATTGATGAATTGAAAAGTGAAGATTAAAACCTGAACTTAATGGTTAATTAGGAATATCTTAATCACGAAAGTTGTTTAAGATTCTCTAAGATTGAATCAATTAATAGGTACGAGAAAACCGATTAATTGTATACCATGGTTGGCATAAAGCTTAATGGACTTAGGTTTAATTAAGAACCACGAAAGTAGGTAATTGGATCAACTTTAATACGATTGGTAATGTTTGAAAGAGATTGCTAATTAATTAAGGTTAAACCATCCCCTATAACCTAAATAATTGAAATTAGAGGTACATATTAGTTGCTGAATATCGTAAGTGTGGTAAACCGTAACCCTAGACTTTGTTTAATTGATTCTCTTTACTTATTTAATTGTGACAAACTTTTATAAGATTATATCGATTTAGATAGCATATTTTGTGAAATTCTAGTAATTGACATTGTTCTCAATGGAATACGACCCGTACTCACCGAACTAACTACAGCTACGCCGTGCACTTGCGGTAATTAGTAAAATAAACACAACACAAATATTCATTCATATTCAAGCTACCTTTTCTTATATTTCTCATTTCATCTTTCAGTTGTTTTACATTTGCTCTCGTTTAAGGTGCAAAGAAAACCTCAAATCTTTCCCACAAATAATATGAGTTATTACAGCCAACCATCCTTGTCAAAATACTTTCTGCCATTGACCACAACAATCAAGATAATAAGAGCTGATCTTGCTTTTTCTAATTCTTGTATCTTTCCTTGATCCTACCACGAATTTCATCTTCTTCACATCTAAATCTTGGTGGAATTTGAACACTTGAGAGAAAATTCTCCAATTTATAGCCTAAAACCATAGCTAATACCTGCTACCTTCACAACAAAAAATTGCTTTCTTCCAGTTTTTCTGCCATTAAATCAATTTGAGCTCTAATACCTTGAAGGAACAAAGAAATAGAAAAGATATAAAGAAGAGAAGAAACTAATAAAATAGAAAATGCTTCTATGCTGTTGATCGATGATTACAGACCTTAAGAGCATAGCTTAGGTGAATGTCATTGTGACATCTGTCTATTCTGTTAACCTAATTTAAACTACTTATAACAGTAATACAACCATCACAATACTGCATAATAACAAACAACACTATACTAATAAAACAATGGAAAAATTTAAAGATAATAGAATAAATTATTATTTGGATCTCTTAATTAAATATGCATGTTCTATTTTTATTTCTTATGAATAATTATAATCATTTGACTCTAAAAGTTAAAAAAAAAATCATTTTATCATCATGTTGTGAGTTATGTCAATTATCAATTTAGTTAACAACAAGACCACATTAATGGGTTTTAAAAAAATTATAAAATTAAGTAATCATATTTATCTTTTAAGAATTAAATTAAGGGGAAAATAAACTTTATCCCTCTATATTATTGCCTAATTTGAACTTTGATAGATGAAGTTTAAAATCTATAACATCGTCCCTAAAGTTTCACAAAAAATAAAAAGTTGATATACAGTTATGTTTTAATGAAAATGATGCAGGTGCAGGTCACATGACCTAGGATGACCTCTAGGAAGTTTACATACCTTAAATGCCTCTGGTGGCAGTTATTTTTCATTTAGTTTAACTAAAAATATAGTTTTATTTAATGGTAGTTGAACATTTGCTGATAAATAAAAGATATAGCAGCGGTTTTCATTAACTGCCACAAAAGATCTTAAGCTAAATATAATTTTTCTTGTAATACATTGAAAAATATTCGTATCATATATAATCATGTGCTTTTTTATGATTGACTTGATTTATTTTTGTTTAAAGACCAAATCTAACCAAGAATATTCTCACACTTCTTTATCAGTATGGTTATTATCATATTATGGTGACCATTAAGACTACCATGGTGGTGCCTATGTAGGATATAATTTCGGTTGAATAGCAAGATCGTGTGTAGGGGATAGTGATGGGGTTGACCCAGCAAGTCTCCTTCTGAATACTATCTTCAACTAGAAAGGGTATTTTTAGGATGCCCCAAAGATAAAAGCAAGCAACAATGATTTTAGTTAGAACCATTTTTGGGCTTTTGGAATAGCAAAAAGAAAAGGGTCTGCTGTATAGAGGTCACAAGGTTGATTTTTGCAGTAGTATATAGCAAAAGTTTGCATGACCAAACTTGTGGAAAAAAAGGGTACGGTTGGTGGGTGGGAATTCATAAATATTTAATTAGCAGGAGGATGCTTGGTAGAAAGAGAAAAGGCTAGGGACAGATCAAAGGGTCCATACGAGATTTTCTAAGACATTGTGGTGTTTTAGGGCGACTTTCTTTACCATTGCCATGGCCCACATAAGAAAGAATTGAATTAATTTTTGGCCTAAGAATTTGGTTTTAATAATTGCTTAAGACCTTTTGTAGAGTACATGTGATTAAGTGTACATTAAACAGTTAACTCTTATGAAACAAGTCAATTGAGGTGAGCTTAATCTTTTTTTTTTTAATATACGGAAAGCAGAAACAAAGAAAATGATTACACCTAAACCACTAGGAAATTTGACCCCTATCATATATTCCCAAAGCATATTACCACACCCATTTGGTGGGCAAGCAAACTCCTGACGATCTACCATGAGGTGATGAGCTTGATTTGCCAACCTATTAGCAGCACGATTTCCTTCTCTAAAGATGTGAACAATCTCAATTTGCCAATTCATATCCTGAAAGGAATGAGCACAATTCCCCAGGTTCAAACTGATAAATAATTTAGAGAAATATAAGAAAAGAGAAAATTAGGATTTTATTGATGCTGAAAAGAATATAATTGAATTAATAATCTAAATACAAAGAAACAATATATAGGCTAACTAAAATATAAAAAGACTATGCTACCCTTAATAAGTAATAAATAAATAAAGACCCTATATTTCTTAACATCTCCCCTCAAACTCACGATGCGGCAGCTACAAGCATCGAGAGTTTGCCAACGAGAAAACAAAAACGAGAAACAGAATGTGACTTGGTAAAGAAATCTGCTATCTGCAAAGAAGAAGAAACAAATGGCAAAATAATGGTGCCATGCTTGAGATGATGACGTGTAAGGTGACAATCGATCTCAATGTGCTTAGTTCGTTCATGGAAAACGGAGTTGTGAGCAATCTGAATAGAACTCTGGTTGTCACAATACATAGGAGTAGGGTGAGAAAGAGAAACTCCCATATCAGCAAGTAACCATCGTAACCAAACAATTTCTTTAGTAGTAGATGCCATAGCACGATATTCTGCTTCAGTTGAAGATTGAGAAACAATAGATTGTTTCTTGCTCTTCCAAAAAATAAGAGAATCACCCAAAAATATACAGAAACCAGTAACAGACTTGTGATATGTGGGATCACTGCCATGATCAGCATCAGAGTATGCACGCAGCTCCAAGGAGGAGATGGATGAAAATAAAAGACTCTGAAATACTGTACCCCAAAGATACCGCAAAATACGAAGAACAGCTGCTCAATGAACTGTAGTAGGAGAGGCAACAAACTGACTAACAACATAAACATCATATGCAATATCTGAACGAGTAATAGTGAGATATACCAAGCTCCCAACAATAATACGATATAAAGTAGGGTCAGACAAAGGTAAACCATCAGAAGAAGAATACTTGACATTAACCTCAATGGGAGTATCTGCAGTCTTATTATCAGTAAGTCTAGCCCGCTCAAGAATATCTTCAACATATTTTGACTGAGAAAGAAGATAACCTCTAGGTGAGTAGGCTACCTCAATACCCAAGAAATATCTCAGAGAACCCAAATCCTTCATTTCAAATTGTCTAGCTAACTCTGTCTTCAAAACTAAAATACCAGCAATATCATCACTAGTAATGATCATGTCATCAACATATAAAGACAGAATAATACGTCATGCAGTAGTGCACTTAACAAAAAGAGCAGAATCATGACTACTAGAAGCAAATCCGAGGGAAGAGATCACAACAGAAAATTTCTCAAACCAAGCACGAGGTGCTTGTTTAAGACCATATAATGCTTTCTTGAGCCTGCAAACATACCCAGATTCATGCGAAACACCAGGAGGTGGTGCCATATACACTTCTTC
The DNA here is from genome assembly GCA_037074535.1 of Gleditsia sinensis. NCBI lineage: Eukaryota > Viridiplantae > Streptophyta > Magnoliopsida > Fabales > Fabaceae > Gleditsia > Gleditsia sinensis. The sequence continues at coordinate 59,293,010 of CM073469.1, read as the reverse complement.
TTGAAGATCTCCATTTAAGAAGGCATTTTTAATATCAAGTTGAGAAATAGGCCACTGACGAACAGAAGCCACTGCAATAAGAGTACGAATAGTAGTCATTTTTGCAACAGGAGCAAATGTCTCCTCATAATTCATACCATACTGTTGAGAGTAACCTTTTGCAACCAATCTAGCTTTGTATCGCTCAATAGATCCATCAGATGTTGTCTTGATCTTATACACCCAACGACAACCAACAACACTCTTACCAGGAGGTAGAGGAACCAAATCCCAAGTACCTGTCTTATGCAAAGCAGAAAGTTCCTCATCCATGGCTTGCTGCCAAAGAGGATCAAGAATTGCCTCTTTATAAGAAGAGGGCTCAGAGAGACCATGAATAGAAGCTAAAAAAGAAGTAAAAGATGAAGAATAACAAGAATAAACAAAATCTTGTAACTTTGTGGACTTACGAATGCGTGTGGATTGACGTAGAGGTGGATCCACAATCTCAGATGAAGCTTCAGGTGGGTTGGAGAGTAAAGTGTCAGTACCTGCAGAAATATTAGTGCTAGAAACCGGAGATGACAAACTATCAGAATCCTCAAAAAAAGAATCTATACGAATAAGATCAGATCTAGTCAAACTATGAGTAGTGGATGGAATAGAAAAGAAAGGTATATGCTCAAGAAACACAACATGACGAGACACATAAAGCTTATGAGAGATTGGATCAAAACAACGATATCCCTTTTGACCTTCACCATAACCAAGAAAAACACAAATAGCATATCGAGAGGACAACTTGTTGCGTTCTACATGAAGACGAAGTACGAAACAAGTACAACCAAAAACTCTAAGGAAAGAATAATTAGGGGCATACCCATACAACTTTTCGAAAGAAGAAATACCTGAAGTATGAGAAGATGGAATTGTATTAATCAAACTTACAGCGGTAAGAACAGCTTCACCCCAAAACTCACTAGGAACAGAAGAAGACAACAAGAGAGAACGAGCAGTTTCAACAATGTGTCTATGTTTTCTTTCAGCAACACCATTTTGTTCAGGAGTATCTGTACACGAAGTTTGGTGAATAGTTCCATCTAAGGCAAGTAGCTCACAAAATTTATTAGAGGTATATTCCCCACCCAAATCACACCTAAAACATTTGATAATAGCAGAATGTTGAGTTTTGACAAGAGCTCGAAAGGCTGTATATATCTCAAAAAATTCATAACGATGTTTCATTAAATAAACCCAACAATAACGAATATGATCATCAATAAAAGAAACATAATATTGAGACCCTCCTTTTGTGGTAACAGGAGAAGGTCCCCAGACATTAGAATGAATTAAATCAAATGGAGAGGAAGAAACATAAATACTTTTATTAAATGGTAAGGCTGAAAATTTTGCCAATTTACATCCACTACAATTAGAAATATCACAGGTTTGTAAATTTCCTAATGCCCCTGTGGATGCTAAAAATATCAAACGAGAAGACGAAACATGACCTAGACGAGAATGCCATAAATAAAAAACAGAAGAAGAAGGACTCAAACGAAAAGAAGACAAATCAACACTGGTAGTAGCAGCTGCAGCAACTGGCACTTTTAACTCATCCAAAACATATAGTCCCCCCTTTCTATGGCCTGTCCCAATCAGCTTCTGAGATTGCAGATCCTGCACATAACAAGAAGAGGAAGAAAAAGTGACTAAATTACCAGAATCACATAACTGACCAACAGAAGCAAGATTTAATGTCAGTTTTGGAATATGATAAACATTAGGTAAAGATAAGTGAGGTGTGACAACAGAACCAACACCTGCTAAAGGCATAGGAGTGCCATCAGCAGTCATAACAGGAATCGAAGATGAAGGAGACATAGAAGTAAAAGATGAAGAATATGGAGACATATGATGTGAAGCGCCAGAGTCCAAGACCCATACAGAATGTGACATACCTGAAGAATTATGGGGTGACCGACCTATGGAAGAAGAAGCAGACATGGCCTATGGGTGTAAGGAGAGAAACTTCTGAAATTGCTCAGCCAGAGTACTATGATCGTTGAACTGATCTGATGAGACTACTGCTGCAGTATTGGACGATGAGGATTTGTTGTTAAACTTCTGTGATTGGTTGTTAGGCTTCTAAGATTGAGATTGCTGTTGAGATTGATTCTGATTTCTCAACTTGGGACACTGAGCCTTCCAATGACCTTTCTGCTTACAGAAACTACACTCGTCGAAGGCAACCCTTGTATAAGGCTTATTCTGATTCTTGGGATGTACTGCTAACACAGAAGGATTCGAAGTAGAAAGAATTCCCTTTTCAGAATAAGACTTAAGACGTATTTCTTCAACCAATAATTCACTGACAACTGAATCAACGGAAGGAAGTGGAGAACGATGCAGAATTGAACATCTAAGTCCTTCAAAATCACTACGAAGTGCAGTTAAAAATTGTACCAACCGTTGTTCCTCTCTACGAGCAATATAGGCACCACATACCACATGCCTTTAATTCTGTCGATTCTGTAAAGGCCAATTGATCCCAAAGATCAGTCATAGCAGAATAAAACTCCTGAATACTCATATTTTTCTGTTGAAGGGCTCGTATATCATTCTCCAATTGATACTGCTTCGCAAAATTCGATTGGGTGAATAACCTTTGTAGGAGATCCCAAACCTCCTTTGCTGTCTCATATTTTGCCAACTGTGTACCTATAGAGTGCTCAACAGAATTATTAATCCAAATAATAATTTTTGCGTTGTTTGCTTCCCACGCCTAAATTAAAACAACATAATTCTCATCAATAGCCCCATCAATAGCTCTAGGTTTCACAAAAGTTCCACTAACATATCCCCACATCTTCTTACCCTTTAGAAAATTTCTCATCACATAACTCCAATACGAATAATTCTTTCCGTCTAACCTCACACTCACAGATTGAAGCGAATCATCTCTTTCGGTAGCCATAATCAAGATACGTAGAAAACCAGAATGCGAAAGGAAAACTGTACGGTATGAAACTCCAACTTTTCGGGGCTCCGCCCCGAACCCCAGTAGGGGCGCGCTGCCCCCTGCAAACCCCCAGCCAACTCACCGCAGAGTTGTATCTGCGAAAGCTGTGTTTAGGATTAAATCTCGTGCCATGAAACCATGCTCTGATACTGTGATAAATAATTTAGAGAAATACAAGAAAGGAGAAAACTAAGGTTTCATTGATGCTGAAAAGAATACAATTGAATTAATAATCTAAATACAAAGAAACAATATATAAGCTAACTAAAATATAAAAAGACTATGCTACCCTTAATAAGTAATAAATAAATAAAGACCCTATATTTCTTAACACAAACAAGGTTGGGAAGTGCTGCATCCCTTGACAACGAGGTTAATAGCAGACTCAGAATTGGCCTCAACAATAACCTTCTTAAACCTATGATTCCAAGCTAATTTTAAGCCATGAACTAGACCCCATAACTGCTATCACAATCGTGCATCTACCAAGCTCTCTCATAAACCCATCAATCCTACAACCACAGGAGGTCATGCCGTTAATCGCAGAACCGTCGACATCATTTTAAACCAGTTGTTAACAGGAAACGTCTACCCCAGTAACCTCTCTTCTCAACAACACTGTTCAGTTCGAGTTTGAAATGCTAAATTGCTTTGAATTTCATCGTCTCACTGCAACCACACTAATGCCTAGTCTGATCTCGTAATCTCAGTGCTCTGAAAAAGTACTCGCATCTCTTACACCAAAGGGTCCAACAAGTAATGGCAAACAAAGTTTTCCAATCTTCAGCACTACAAAAATAGATGTCACAATTTTTCTTGAGATTTCAGCTTACCCAGTCTTGACCTTGGAGGGTCAAGAAAATAGGCCAAAATTTTGGCTAAACAAGCCTCAATAGTCTTAGCTCACAAGCCCATACACAGTGCATATTTGATTCAACAGGTTGGATGCATCTTATCCAAATCCGCTCATAGACCTTTAGGGATTTTAAAGCATACCAAAGAATATAAGGGAAGAGCCTGGATAAAAGACTTAATGAGTGTCATCTTTCCCACGGAGTATAGAAGCTTTTCCTTCCAGCCAACAAGCCACTGAGAAATTGTATTTTTAATAAATTGAAATGTCTCTAGTCCAAAAAAAAGAAAAAAAGAAATGTCTCTTTTTTTTTTAGCAGTGCCCCAAGGAGGTAAGCTCCAAGTATCTGTCTTGAGATTCAATATTGGAGCATTTAAATTTTTAGCAAAATGACTTCTAAGCCTATAAGGCATATTGCAAGGGAAAAAAAAAGGGACTTGTTTAGGGTGACCTTTTCATCACTAACTCCTTCATACCTCTTCAAAATCTTAGTAATATAAGAACAATGATATAGGGAAGCCTTATGCTCCATTTGGTACGTAAATTTAAGGTAATGGAATAAAAATTTCTATTCACATTCCATCAAATAAATTGTTTGATCGTAAGAAACCACAATCCATGAAATACAGATTGTTTTATATGAAGAAGAATGCATTGCCACACAAAACTGATGGAATCAATCAAAGGGAGTGGAATAAAATTTAAAATAACGCTTTTTTCTTTTTTTATTTATTAAATAGACAATAAAAATATTTTTTTAAAAATAAATAAATTAAATTTTTTTTGCAGAAACCACTTGTTAAAGTGGCTTGTTCTAAAAAATAATAAATAAATATTTTTTTTAAATAAATAATATTTAAATTATTTTTTAAAATCATTAATATTTAATAAACTTTTTATATTACTAATTATTATTTTTATTTATATTATTTTTAAATAAATTTTTAAGTTAAAATAATTTTATTTTAATAATTTTATTTTCTAAAGGTATTTTTATTTTTTTGACAACTTTTCATTCCATTCCTATATTATTTATAATATATTAAACATAATAATAATAATAATAATAATTCAATTTTATTTTATACCGTAACAAACACAATTTTAATAACAATATATCATTCTATTCTCAATTTTTATTTTTATTTTTTCTTTCGCCAACAACCAAATAAAACCTCAAAAAATATGATAGAATCGTCCACAAATTATAAATGTAAAATTGAAGGGCTCTTTCTTGTATTATTTATCCCAACTAAAATATTAGCATCTTCCATGCATTGAGTTAAAATTATAACTATTATGCGAACACACATATTACATACAATAGAATAAATGAGTAGCAAGATGCCTCTCAAAAGAAAATTTTCTATTACCAATTAAGTATCACATCCCAACCCCTCCTGTTTTATTCAAAAATTTAAATTCTTCAAGAAAGAAAAAAGTAATAAAGAAAATAAATCACACTTTTAATGAGAGAACTTCACGTAAATTAATTACCAATATAACTTAAGCTTAGATATTTAATTTCAATTATCTATTTCATTTAACTTTCCCACTTCCCTCATCCTATCATGCCATAATGAATTATTAATTTGAACCCTAATTTATTTATAAACCCTTTTATGGATTAGTGATCCTAACTATCCATAAGATAAACTCTAATTCTTTTATATAAGGTAATTGAAGTATAGTTCAAAAACTAAGCATAAGTTTAATAGACTATGCATGGTATGGAAGTATATCACTATCTCATATACAAATTGATTCATTTATATCTAGATTAATAAAGATAAATCATATACTGTAGCAAATCTGTGGTCATGTCAATTAATTGACTCCTTCAAGCAAAATTAATGAGTCTTAATCATATCAATGGCTGATTAGGCAAAATAAGGCATTAAGAATATATTTGAGCAAATAATTCAACTATAACATTAATAATAATTAGAAAGAGGTTCAATTACATTACATAAACAGACTTTACCAAAAAAATTAATTACATAGAGAAGATCCCTTGAACACCTAAAATGCAGATCTACACCTTAGATGAAAACATAAAAACAACTAGAAAAGTTATAGATTCCATCCAATTAAACAAGAGAAAGAAGATAATAGAAGAAAAAAGATTGTTTTCAATTTTCCAAACCCTAAAAATATTCCTAATTTGGTCTTGGACTTCTTCTTGGAATTTCCTCTTTGCTCTGCCTTTTCTTTCTTCACAAAGTGTTCTTTGAAAATT